>SKCR01036011.1:0-32368 GCA_019454045.1 Zanthoxylum bungeanum
CTTACCGCACACATTAATTGCACGGGTTGTCAGAGCCGTGGCCTTTCTCAGCATGGGGGATTGATATGATTGGGGAAATTCGACCAATGCATCAAATGGGCATCGCTTCATAGTAGTGGCAGTAGATTACTTCTCGAAGTGGGTGGAAGCCGAATCATTCGTAATGTTACAGCAAAGCAGATGGCAAAGTTTATAGCTCGGAACCTCATTTGTCGGTATGGTATGCCGCACACCACGTAGTGACGGACAATGGGGTCCAATTTCAAGGAGAGACGAAGGCAATGTTACAGAGGTATGAGATAGGCCACCACAAGTCCTCACCGTACAGGCCGCAGGAAAATGGGGCAGTTGAGGCAGCCAACAAGACTATAAAGACATTTTAGCAAGATGACAGAAAATTGCAGAGATTGGGCCGAGAAAATTACCGTATGCTTTGTGGGGTACATGACATCAGTTAAGAACAGCAACATGGGCCACACCTTACTCTTTGGTATATGGAATGGAAGCAGTATGCCAGTAGAAGTGGAAATACCGTCTATGAGGGTATTAACAGAGGCAGAATTACCGGAACGGGATGGGGGCCGCACAGAGGTTTGATCAGTTAGCACTATTGGATGAGAAAAGAACGAAGTCTTTGTATCACATGCAGTTGTTTCAGAAGAGACTAGCTCGGGCATTCAACAAGAAAGTACGCCCCACCAAGATCAGAAAGGGTGATTTGGTACTTAAGTAGTCGAGGCCGTCGACTACAGATCCGAGAGGAAAATTCAGACCTAACTGGGAGGGACCTTACATAATACAGAAGGTAATGAGAAATGAAGCAGTGAAGCTATCAGACTTGGAAGGAAACGAGTTCACCGAGCCGATCAACGTAGACAGATTGAAGCAATACTTTGCCTGAGGGGGAGAAGACTGAGCAGTTACCATGGGAATTAGTAGAAGACCTAACCCAACGGAATAAGAAAATCATTCATGCATACACGTAACATTGCATTCTCTTCGTGTTTGTTTCTGTTTTGTGTTCGCAGGTTCGAAGAAAGGAGAAAGCGGCAGGAATGAGCCAAGCAACGTCAACGCAATTTCAGTTTTTGGGATGAGTCCAAAGGGGCGAGGCCCATATCAGCTTGGGGGCGAGGCCCATATCATGTCATCTCCAAGTATGGAGACACATCATCGGTTCGAGGGAGAGGTCCCTATAATCAGCGGTGTTGGGTCGAGGTGCCCAGGGTCGAGGTGCCCCCATTGTCAGTTGTAGTTCCGGGCCGAGGTGCCCAGGGTCGAGGTGCCCACTACATCATCAGTTCGAGGGCGAGGTCCCTATAGTCAGCGGTGTTGGGTCGAGGTGCCCTGGGTCGAGGTGCCCTGGGTCGAGGTGCCCACTACACATCACCAGTTCGAGGGCGAGGTCCCTATAGTCAGCGGTGTTGGGTCGAGGTGCCCAGGGTCGAGTGGCCCCCGTTGTCAGTTGTAGTTCCGGGTCGAGGTGCCCAAGGTCGAGGTGCCCGCTACATCACCAGTTTGAGGGCGAGGTCCCTATAGTCAGCGGTGTTGGGTCGAGGTGCCCCCGTTGTCAGTTGCAATTATTGGGACGCGTCCCAGGATCGAGGTCCGCTGCAGTACCAACCCAACTCGAGGCGGCAGCCGAGCCAGGTAAGTAAAATGCATTGCATAACTTGATAGGATTGTTCAAAGTCACCACACTGCACAAGTCCCATCAAAGTGGGGGCGACTGTAGGCATTGCATTTTCGCATGTGAAACCCGATAATGAGTCTCAGTTGGAGGCACTACCTTTTTAGCTAAGGATATTGCGGGAAACGGAGGTCGGAAGGGGAAATTCAGGATAAGTACGTCATCAAGTTCATTCCACAAGCTCACTGTCTTCGTTAGTGCTGCGTTCGTTACTTCGTTCGAACCTCAGGCAGATGGCGGACGTTCGTGCCACGTTCTAATTGGCGTTCGAACGGAGTCGGTGTTTCTGGTTTTGCTGCTAGCCTCGCACCCCAGCCCATTTAGCCCCCCAAAGCCCATAAAACACATCCCAATTTAATTAAATTAAACATTAAATGTTAAGTAAAATATTTAAATCATTTACCAATTAAATAAAACATAAAATATAATCATACATAATAAAGATAAATCAAATATATTAACTTCCTAACTAAGCAAATCACATTCTAAATTAAAAAGATGTCATGCCTAATTAAAATCAATCATAACAAATTAAAGATTTTGTATTCCTAATCTAAACCAAATTTGTCCCCCTTAATCTTTGAATTTCCTTGCTAAACACCAAATCATATCCCCTCTTTAAGCAAAATCCCTTCCTTGTGAGACAAGGTGAAGCCCTAGCCCTTCTCTATATAAACAACCCCTAACCTAGCCACCCCTCCTCTCTCGAATCTCTCTAGCTCAGACATACAATTCACACAGAAATATTAGACATCACAAGCAAATCACTCCCCACTCCCTTCATCCTTACCCTCACATCACTGAAACTACAAGCACCAAATAACCCCTAACCACCACCGAAAATCAGCCCCATTAAACCTCCACACATCACCGAAAATCACACCAAACACAACAGCTTAACCACTCCCAAACAGTCCCTAAAACCCCTTAAAACAGTAACATAAACTACACTTATAATCCTTGAAATAACCACACAAAACCACACCAAAAAGAACACCTAGAACAGTCCATCAAGAACATCAAAACAGTCCACAAGCAGTAAGCAGGAAACACAGAGGAAACGGCAGCAAAACCACAAGGAAACAGCAGCAAAATGGAGTCGGAACAGTAGCTTGAGCGGCCGAACAGCGAAGGAAAAGGCAAACCAGTGAACCAGAAAAGTTGCGGAGCTTTACCCCTTTCCGATATTCGTGAAACGCGAGTCCGAGAGACGGCTTAAAAGGTTAGACCTGAGGGTACTTCCCACACTCATCTTCTTTTGATTCTTGTTATTTATTTTGACTGCATTTTACTCCTTTGTTGAATATTGTTTGTGTATGATGTGTGTTGTGGGTATTGGATGAATGGAAGAGTGTCGTCTCTTGTGGTATATAGGATGGAAACCCACGTAAATTCCGTAGCCGAATCCGAATGAACGGTAGTGCGGTCTGTACTTGGGATACAACTCCACGTACCACTTGAATAAACGGCACCTTCCTTTGTTTCATGTTGGATTGGTTTACCTACTTTTCTTGTTATTTTGAATTCTGTATGTTGCTTATTTGTGTATGATACGATCGAGTGCATGGGCTCAGTAAGTGCGATGAATGGTCCCCTAATTGGAGGGGTTAAAATCCTTCACCACGATGCTTTGCCGCACCGATTGATGTGTGTTCGGTTGAATGCGAGATACGTTCAATCGGGCACACCAGTTTGATATGATTGTCTTTATTTTCGTATGCATGATTCTATCGAGCACATGGGCTTAGTAAGTGTGATGTGAGATCCCCTATAGGGATGGGTTAAAGCCCTTTACCACGATGCTTTGCTGTGCCGGTTGATGTGTGTTCGGTTGAATACAAGATACGTTCAATCGGGCACACTACGTTTAATATTATTGCTTTTAATTCTTTGTATGCATGATTCAATCGAGCGCATGGGCTTAGTAAGTGTGATGTGAGATCCCCTATGGGGAGGGGTTAAAGCCCCTTTACCACGATGCTTTGCCGCGCCGGTTGATATATGTTCAGTCGAATGCGAGATACATTTGATCGGACATATGGAACTTGACATTGTCATCTTTATTCTTTGTGTCGCATACATCAGGTCTGGTTCCGTTCGAACGCGTTCTCAGACGCTACACGAACGCGAACCTTCTGTTTACCGTTCACACGCGTTCTCGAACGCTACGCGAACGCACACGCACTTTCTTAGTTTCATAATGCATCAGGTCTGGTTCCGTTCGAACGCATTCTCGGACGCTACACAAACACGAACCTTCTGTTTACCGTTCGCACACGTTCTCGAACGCTACGCGAACGTACACGCACTTTCTTAGTTTCATAATGCATCAGGTCTGGTTCCGTTCGAACGCGTTCTCGGACGCTACACGAATGCGAACCTTCTGTTTACCGTTCGCACGCGTTATCAAACGCTACGCGAACGCACACGCGCTTTCTTAGTTTCATAATGCATCAGGTCTGGTTCTGTTCGGACGCGTTCTCAAATGCTAGACGAACGCGAACCTTCTGATTACCGTTCGAACGCGTTTTCAAACGCTACGTGAACGTGCACCCACTCAACTGAGTCCTCTTCATTAGATTTAACGCATAGTTTTCCTAGTAGCTATCCCCACATGTATGAATACGAATGTGTTTAATGTATTACAATTCATATGCTTATGTCATGATAACATTTGAGTATTATTTCTTGTGGTATATCGGATGGAAACCCAGACGTAATGCGATTCCGAATAGACGGTAGTGCGGTCTGTACTTGGGATACAATTCCACATACCACTTGGAAAAGTGCCCATATGTATGCTTGTATGGTTAGTATGTATGCTTGTGTTTCCGTATGGATATGCTAAATGAAGTTGTGTGTTCCTTGTTATTTTAAGGTATTTTCAAGCATGCAATTTTAGATGTGAGATATATGTGAAATGTGTGCATAAGTTTTATTTTGTATATGGGAATTTAGAAGCATGATACTCCTGGAAATAAGTGTTACTTAAGCTTGATTAAATTATCACATAAATCCTTTCATTACAAGTGACATGAGTAAGGGACCATTCCGAACCCAACGGTTTGAGGTCTTCCCTTGCGAGGGGTGAGTGCGGCCTTGAATCTCATTTTCCCGGTTCACACCGGGTGGCGACTCCATTATTCTCCGGTTTAGTCCCCCGTGGCTATTCCGTACTCCCGACTAGGCCGCGAGCCTAGGACAGCACGCGTCGCCCAGATAGCTGTGTTCCCACACACACCGTCAAGTTGACGTGTTCCGAGAGGAGTCCTCATTGAAAGAATACTATACTCTTTCAAGTATATTAGAAACTTATTGCTTAAGTTGTCTACTTCGTGTCGAAACTTAAAAGTTTCCGATTTGTGTTTCAAAAGAAATACATAACCATAACGCGATGCCACATCCGTAAAGGTCATGAAATATTCATATCCACCTCTAGCCTAGCTAGACATGGGCCCACTTGCTTCACTATGAACTAGGGCTAATAGATCGGTGGCATTACACTTTTACCATGTAAATAGTGTTTTTAGGCACATTGCCCAATAAACTAGATTCATAGACTTTATTTGAATAGAATCAATCAGTCCTAGTACCCACTCTTCGAAAGTGTGGATATACGAGTCTTGTTTAATTGTGTCCCAGACAACAATGCCACAATTAGTTTCTTCTGATCAAATCAGTTTGAGCTATTTGTTTGTCATGTTCTATGTATGAGATTTATTTATATTCAAAATATAAATGCTGTTATCACATCTAATGTGTTTATCTCAATATCATCTTTATATAATATAACACTTTAGTGTTCTAGAATATAAAGGTAAATCCGCAGCGGATTAAACACTGATATAGAGATAATGTTTCTAGTCAAACTAGTTACATTATAACAGTTTTCAAATTTAGGTATACACCCGAGGGTAGTTCCTAAACTTAGGTTTCTACGGTCAAAACAGCGACTGTCGTCCCATTTCCGAATCACAGATTAATCTCAATTGAAGTCAGTATTCTGCTCAAAGCAGATTCTGCACATCAATGCATATTTATGTATAACACTAAGTATCTAAAATCCAATTTTAATACTAGTAGTGAACATATCTATGACAAACATATTTGAAGTCAGAGCCTTGCTCGTCTTCAATTCCTTCATGTCTGCATTGTCCAAACGGCAGTCACGCTTCCGCGATCCCGTTTGCCATAATTTAGGCAGACATTTTGGGATTTGTCATTTATCTTCCCAGAAGATTATAATGATTTTGCCTTTGCCCTTTTTCACATTCTAGTAGCCTTTGGCCAAGCCTCGGTTTTCTAGAATATCGAATTTAAGGGTGGCAATGGGCTGGGCCGGGCTTTTGCAAGCCCGGCCCGAGCCCGAACAACAAAACAAAAAAAAAGCCCGGGCCCGGGAAAAGCCCGTCCCGGATGTCTTCCGGGCCGGGCCGGGCTGGGCTCGGGCTTTTTTTGAGCCCGAATTTAAAAAAAAAATTAAAAATTAAAAATATATAAATATAAAATATATTTACACTATATACAAAGACAATTTATAAATAAATCACAAGTTTCATTGATAAATTAATAATTTAAATGCTAAATAAATAGGAAAGCCCGGCCCGGCTTTTTCCACCACGGGCCGAGCCAACCCCGTCGGGCCGGGCCGGGCCGCCGGCTAACTGCCACCCTTAATCGAAGTAAAGTGCGTCTTGCGCTACTTGCCTAATTGCAAAGTTTGACTTTATCTCCTTGAGAATAGTCATTAACTCTCCAAGAGTTATTTATTGCAATTTTTTTACTTCTTAGATCTAAAGATAGATCTTTGAAGATCCTTCAATTTCCTTATCATACTTTAAGGATCTAATCCTTAGTTCTGATTAAGAAATTAAGGAGTCTACTTAGCAAGCTTAATGGATTAAGCACTAAAGTTATCATCACATAAATCTTCCAAAGATCACGCTCTACTAATTGCTCAACTCATGGCTTAGGCCTAATATGTTATTTTATCAAATAAAGCAACTTATTAGTTTCCAGGACCATCCTGAAACTTTATTCCCAATTTTGAAAATTAAACCATTTAAATGCATTTTCCCTAGGATTATGTTTTAAATATCAATCTTTCAATTATATCTTGATTCTAATAGTCCAACTATTTAATCAACGATTTCGGTACTATTTATTATAATGATTATAATAGTCCAACTATTTAATCAACTATAATTTAATTGTTTGAATACAGTCCAACTGTTAATTAAAACAACGTTTAAATATTAGTCCAACTAACATTTAATTTATTTAACGACGAATGATATTTTGATTGAGCGCGTATGGCAAGTAATTAAACGAATATTGCAAATTCAATTCTTGCCTCCCACTATTTTTTGGCGAGCCTCTAACCATCTGTCGAGTACTCGGGAAACCTTGTTTCCTAGTGGGCTAGGATCCCGTTAAATATCACACAATCTTGACTTTGGCCAACAAATTGTATGATAATTAACTAGGTAGATCTCTAAGATCAATTGGATCCAATCCAATTCCTAGATCCAGTAGGGGGACATCCAAGTCCGAAACATATATCTTATATATGCCAATATATCCAATATATTACCTAACCTTTTTCCTCTGAATCAACTAAGCCTAGGCTTTGGCACAACAAACTTAGTGATCCCAGTCAAGCGTGACCCATTGACCATAGAAAGCTTCGTAATCAATGTCGATGGACAAGAAGTGGTCTTGACTTTGGCCAACAAACCACCACTTGGACAAGACACCAATATGGAACAAAGCTCTCGTGATTCAAACACATCTTCGACGGACAAAGGCCTTGACTTTGGCTAACAAGCCAATGCCAGTCTTAGATCTTGAGTAAGAATCACTCAATGGAAGGAAAACCGCTTAATATTTTGCAAGGGTTTTTCGTGTGCAAATTGGCAACCAATTTATTATCTTGTTAAGGTCTCATCATCATACACCCTTAAACATGCATTCTAAACACATAATAAAGCGCGTATAATAAATAATAATGATATGCGGATGGATACTTTACACATTGATCCTAGATGAAATCTCTCAATTTCCTATCTCCCGCTAGCACAAGTATTTGCTTCTACCCGTTACACTACACTTCTAAAGAAATCTCATTTACATTGAGGGGAATAGGTGAGAAGAGAATACAAAGAGTAAGGAGGTAATAAGGCTGGACACACAGGTCTAATTAATAAATTCCAAATTTATTACAACAATTTCTAAAATTGCCCCACCCATCTAATATCCATCCGATATACATTATTCATACATCGCAACCATGTATTCACACAAGCATGTTATCAATCAATCTAATCAAATTAATTAATCTGATAATTAGTGATCATCCAAAGTTCAAACAACGATTTGATTTTGCTCGAGTCAAACTCATTTTTGCGAATAAGTACTCAAAGTACGAATTCTCGAATTAAATTAAACTACAAAATTAAATCCAATTCAATTTGTATTTAATACTAATTCGCTATATAATTCCAAATTAAATATTACACTTTATTAATAAATCTTTACGACTTAAATTCCAAATTTAATCGTTACGGGTCTCAATGCTCGATTAACATCCAACGTTTATTTAATTAAAGTCCAATGGGCTTTTAATTAATTTCTTAAGGCGTGGACTTTTGGTCAACTCGGGTCAAACCCAATAACCAAAACCCAATCAAGGAGTTACCCTATAAGCCTAGAAATCAATTTAGGCCCAATTAAACTTTAAAGGTCCATTAGTCGCATTTGGGCTTTATGGAAGCGGTTTTGGGCCCAATTGGATCCAAACAATTTAGCCTAAACCTAACTTGGTACAACCAAGCCCAATAACAACATTCAAGCCAAATTTACAAAATAGGCCCAACATAATTAAATTACAAAAACCCAATTTCACAATTTAATTACATAAAGTGTATTACACAATTAATTACCAAATCAATATTTCCAAAACACAAACTTGTACAATTAATCATGCTCATTTAGAACAAAACATGTCCAAAACATTTCATCAATAAATCAAACCCATTCAGCTCTTAACTCTCGGCAATGGAGGGTAATTTTATGTCAATTCCGAATTCAATCCAATTAAATCCAAATTAACATTAAATCAACATTTCCAATTGATTCCAACTCATCCAAGAATCAAAAAATAAAAAAACCAAGACATTAGGGTTCATCAACCATTGGCCAACACATCAAAATTGGGGAAAATTGTTCCAAACGATATTTCATCAAATTGATCCAATCAATCCTTAATTAAACATGTTTTAAGCATACTCAATCATCCAATTTCATTAAATCATGCTCAAAAACATTTTACCCAAATTTTAACCCTAAGTTCAAATTTCATGCTTTTAATCAGCTTTGATACCATTGTTGGAGTTTCTACGGTCCTGAGGATCGAATAACAAGTAAGAAATAAGTGCGAATACAATCGAGGAAGTTGCGGAATACTTACATCGATCGATTGAGCGACGCGGTGGACAACAAAAATCAACTTTCTGCCCACTGGAATTCACAGCAGTGAGCTGCTGGATGTCCTCCATTTTCGGCCATCTTGGTCCTCCATGAAGCTCCAAGCTTTGTGAAATGATCCCAAGCTCATGGGTGGACTTCCTTATCACCTTCGCATGTCTCTCGGAGTTGCTAGCTCTTGATGTTTTTTCCACAAAAAAACATCACACTATGCTTCCCATTTTTCCTCATTGGCTCTCAGTTTTACTAAAAACAGAAGGAAGAAGAAGGCCTCCAAGGCCGAGAGAGAGAAAAAGTAAAAGGAGAGAGAAGTGTGTTTGTTTTCCAAAAATTTGTATTAGTTATTTGTTTTCCAAAAACAAATAAAACATATACCATTTACTCTTTTAAAAAAAGTCAAGGCAATAAAGTTTTGCCAACCACCAACATCAACTCCCATCAATAAATGAATAGTGACTGGTGTCAATCACTCAAAGTGAAAGACATCCATCACTTGATTGACGAATGATGTGACGCTAGATGCAACTAGCGATTTGATGCTTGATGTGATTTGCGTGCCGCACTCGAATTCGAAATGCTAATGCGCTCGCAAACGCCCAAATCATCCCGGGCTCGGGTTTGCTAATTCCAAATTAACGAATTTTCCGTTGCGACGTAATTAAATGATTATGCCTAGCGAAATCACTATTCACGCAGCTAATGAATTAATTCTAATTAACTCGTTCGCCCGAATTAAAATCAATTTTAATTCCGCGTCGAAATCCAATTTCGTATAATATATCAAATATATTATTTTTATCGATTAATTCAAATTAATCGTTATCTCTCTTTAATGATATTTTATCCCAGATAAAATATCTCCGTAATTAATCCCAGATTAATTTTCTCTCTCATGATTAATTAATCCCATATTAATAAAAGTGCGAGTCATATGTCATCGGTGAATCTTCGGGAAGCGACCCATGAGATCCCTGGATATGTTGGCAGTAAATCGGTCGTCGGACTATCCGACACGTAAGTACCTAGTACTATGTTTGTACCGATTTACAAGACAAGGTTGGCTTCTAGCAAAGCGTCATGCCTACCCAATTCTCCAGAAATATCCTTACAGAAACATAAGGATCTATATCAGGCGTAATATACGTAGTATTTCGTATTTCGATCCAGTATCGGATGATCACATGCAAGGCCTGGGGTTGGTACAGTGTCTGCCCGTACGAAGCATATATCGGATTACTAGCAACTAGTCTCTTTATTATCGGATAATCATGAGTCATATTATCCCGATGGTTGCAACCCTTTAGAGAACCAGTTCTGTATCCCTGCGCGATCATCATCTCCATATGACTGGAGTGATACTTCCGTCTTGACATCACACCCCAACACACTATAATTCTCAATATACCCAGCAGAGGCGTACACAGAACCTGTTTAAGCCCTGGACGACCAAAATCAAAGTATATGATTGTCGCAAGTATTAGCGGTGCAAGTCTCAGGTTAAAACCAAATACACCTACCCTGATTTCGGACTTCCATAGACACATAGTCATACTACCAATGGAATTCCGAGGGGGTCTATCCAGAGCGAACCTGTTTACCATACCATCGAGAATAAAACACAACCTCCTATTACACTTGCATAAGTATCATATACCCAAATATATGAGAACTATGTCGTTTGTGCCCTCACAACGCGCACAAGTGTAATACTAGTCTTTTACGTATTTATGGATGTCCAATCTCGATAATACTCTGACTTGGGATATTTAATGATTTATCCTTCGTGGATTGATACTGTCTCATATCATTCTCAATCCAGGAACAAATCATAAGGACTCCTATCATTTATATATCTTGGTGATCTAATCGCAAATGATAAGAGTGCAATCTCCTTTGTCACATAGTTAATTTGTACAACAACATCATGATCTGTATAAATAGTGACTGTGGACATAGAACTGGCGAACGCATACTGTCCCGGGCTCGCGGCCCGGTCGGGAGTACGGAGTAGCCACGGGGGACTAAACCGGAGAATAATGGAGTCGCCACCCGTGTGTAAACGGGAAAATGAGATTTAAGGCCGCACTCACCCCTCGCAAGGGAAGACCTCAAACCGTTGGGTTCGGAATGGTCCCTTACTCATGCCACTTGTAATGAAAGGATTTATGTGAAATAATTTAATCAGGCTTAAGTAGCACTTATTTCCAAGAGTATCATGCTTCTAAATTCACATGTACAAAATAAAACTTACACATATATTTCACATCTAAGATTGCATGCTTGGAAGTACATCAAAGGAGCGACAAACATACAACTTCATTGGCATATTATATTCAAGAAAACACAATCACACATACTAACCACACAAGCACACATGTGAGCACCTTCTCAAGTGGTACGTGGAATTGTATCCCAAGTACAGACCGTCCATTTGGAATCGGCTACGGAATTTATGTATGGGTTTCCATCCGATATACCACAAGAAATAATACTCAAATGTTATCATGACATAGGTATATGAATTGTAATACATTAAACACATTGTATTCATACATGTGGGGATAGCTACTAGGATAACTATGTATGAAATCTGATGAAAATGACTCAGTTCAGTGGGTGCGCGTTCGCGTAGCGTTTGAAAACGCGTTCGAACGGTAATCAGAAGGTTCGCGTTCGTGTAGCGTTCGAGAACGCGTTCGAACGGAACCAGACCTGATGCATGATAAGATTAAGAAAGTGCGTGTGTGTTCGCATAGCGTTCGAGAACGCATTCGAACGGTAAACATAAAGGTTCGCGTTCGTATAGCGTTCGAGAACGCGTTCGAACGGAACCAGACCTGATGCATGATTAGACTAAGGAAGTGCGTGTGCATTCGCGTAGCGTTCGAGAACGCGTTCGAACGGTAAACAGAAGGTTCGTTTCGTGTAGCGTTCGAGAACGCATTCGAACGAACCAGACCTGATGCATGCAACACAAAGAATAAAGACAACAATGTCAAGCTCAGTATGTCCGATCAAACGTATCTTACATTCAACCGAACACACATCAACCGGCGTGGCAAAGCATCGTGGTAAAGGGCTTTAACCCTCCACATAGGGGATCTTCATTGCACTTACTAAGCCCATGCGCTCGATTGAATCATGCAAACAAAGAATTAAAAAACAATAATATCAGACTTAGTATGCCCGATTGAACGTATCTTGCATTCAATCGAACACACATCAACCAGCACGGCAAAGCATCGTGGTAAAGGGCTTTAACCCCTCCCCATAGGGGATCTTTCATTCCACTTACTAAGCCCATGCGCTCGATTGAATCATGCATAAATAAGAAACATGCAGAATTCAAGTGACGAAAATAAATAAACCAAAGCAACACAAAACAAAAGAGGGTGCCGTTTACTCAAGCGGTACGTGGAGTTGTATCCCGAGTACAGATCATACTACCGTCCATTCGGAATCGGCTATGAAATTTATGTCCGGGTTTCCATCCGATATACCGCGAGAGTTGACACATCTCTCATTTTATTCCAAAGCCACAACATACACATCTCATAATTCATGCATATTTATCTACTCAAGGGCCACAACATGCATTTCAACACGACAATCATGCAAGCGATACTCAATAGATAATACAAAAAAAAAAAAAAAAAAAACGAGTGGGAAAAATACCCTCAGGTCTAACCTTTTTGCCAACTTTCAGGCTTGCGTTTCACGGACGTCGGAAGGGTACAGCTCCTCAACTTCTCCGGTTCACTGGTTTAGCTTCCTAGCTCACTTTTTGTGTTTTGCTTGCCGTTCGAACTCCGTTCTGCTACTGTTCGGCCTCTTCTTTGCTGCTCACTGTTCAGGTCACCTATTTTGACGTTTCCATGGACTGTTCCGAGTTTTTCATGGTTTTTTAGTGTAGTTTTGTGTGGTTATTTCAAGGATTATAAGTGCATTTATGTTACTGTTTTAAGGGATTTTAGGGACTGTTTTGGGAGTGGTTTGGGCTGCTGTCCAGGCGTGTTTCAAGGGATGTTTGGGGGTGTTTTGGGCTGCTGTTTGGAGGTATATTTTCGGTGATGGAGGCTGCTGTATGGGGGAGATTTTCGGTGAGGTAGAGTTTAGGGGGGTGCTTTTTTGGTTATGGAGTGGAGGAGATGAGGGAATGGTTTGTGTTCTTCTGTTGCTATTGCCGTGAGTGGCTAAGGCTCTTTGTGTTGTGATTTTTGTGTGAGTTATCTGTATGAGCTAGAGGATGCATGTCTTGGTTAGGGGGTTTATATAGAGAATGGCTAGGGCTCTACCTTGTCTCACAAGGAAGGGATTTTGGCATTAAAGAGAGATATGATTTGGTTTTAGACAAGGAAAGCAAGGGATTTGATGGGGGACAAAATTTGTTTAGATTAGGAAGTCAATATATGATTTATCTTTATTTTGTTATGATTGATTTTAATTAGGCATGACATCTTTTTAATTTAGTATGTGATTTGTTTGGTTTGAAGTTAATATATTTGATTTATCTTTATTAGGTATGATTATATTTTATGTTTTATTTAATTGGTAAATGATTTAAATATTTTATTTAATTCAATGTTTAATTTAATTAAATTGGGAAGTGTTTTATGGGATTTGGGGGGCTAATTGGGCTGGGGTGCGAGGCTAGCAGCAAAACCAGAAACACCGACGCCGTTCGAACGCCAATTCGAACGCTACACGAACGTCCGCAATCTGCCTGACGTTCGAACGAAGTAACGAACGCAGCACTAACGAAGACAGTGAACTTGTGAAATGAACTTGATGACGTACTTATTCTGAATTTCCCCTTCCGACCTCCGTTTCCCGCAATATCCTTAGCTAAAAAGGTAGTGCCTCCAACTGAGACTCATCATCGGGTTTCACATGCGAAAATGCAATGCCTACAGTCGCCCCCACTTTGATGGGACTTGTGCAGTGTGGTGACTTTGAACAATCCTATCAAAGTTATGCAATGCATTTTCACTTACCTGGCTCGGCTGCTGCCCTCGAGCTGAGTTTGTGTTGCGCGCGGACCTCGATCCTGGGACACGTCCCAATAATTGCAACCGACAATGGGGGCACCTCGACCCAATACCGCTGAAAATAGGGACCTCGCCCTCGAAATGATGATGTAGTGGGTACCTCGACCCTGGGTACCTCGACCCGAACTACAACATGACAATTAGGGCACCTCGACCCTGGACACCTCGACCCAACACCTGACTATAGGAACTCACCCTCGAACTATGATGTAGTGGGTACCTCAACCCTGGCACCTCGACCCGAACTACAACCGACAACGGGGGCACCTCGACCCTGGGCACCTCGACCCCACCGCTGACCATAGAGACCTCGCCCTCGAACTGATGATGTAGTGGGTACCTCGACCCTGGGCACCTCGACCCAGAACTACAACCGACAACGGGGGCACCTCGACCCTGGGCACCTCAACCCAACACCGCTGACCATAGGGGACCTCGCCCTCGAACTGATGATGTAGTGGGGTACCCCTCGAACCTGGGCACCTCGACCCGAACTACAACTGACAACAGGGGCCTCGCCCTCAAGCTGATATGGGCCTCGCCTCCAAGCTGATATGGGCCTTGGCTCATTTCATCCTAAAACTGAAATTGCGTTGACGCTGCTTGGCTCATTTCTGCGCTTTCTCCTTTCTTCTTCGAACCTGCGAACACAAACAGAAACCAACACGAAGAGAATGCAATGTTACGTGTATGCATGAATGATTTTCTTATTTCGTTGGGTTAGGTCTTCTGTTAATTCTCGTGGTGACACTCGGTCTTCTCCCCCTCAGGCAAAATATTGCTTCAATCTGTCTACGTTGATCGGCTCGGTGAACTCGTTTCCTTCCAAGTCTGATAACCTCACTGCCCCATTCCATTTTCCATTACCTTCTGCACTATGTAAGGTCCTTCCCAGTTAGGTCTGATTTCCCTCTCGGATCTGTCGTCGACAGCTTCGACTGCTTAAGTACCAAATCACCCTTTCTGATCTTGGTAGGACGCACTTTCTTGTTGAATGCCCGGGCTAGTCTCTTCTGATACAACTGCATGTGATACAAAGACTTCGTTCTCTCTCTCATCCAACAGTGCTAACTGATCAACCTCTGTGCGGCCCAATCCTGTTCCGGTAATTCTGCCTCTGTTAATACCCTCATAGACTGTAGTTCCACTTCTAACCGGCAATACTGCTTCCATTCATAGACCAAAGTAAGGTGTGGCCCATGTTGCTGTTCTTACTGATGTTCTGTACCCCCACAAAGCATACGTAATTTCTCGGCCCAATCTCTGCATTTTCTATCATCTTGGCTAAAATTGTCTTTATAGTCTTGTTAGCTGCCTCAACTCACTGCCTCATTTGCCTGCGGCCTGTACGGTGACGACTTGTGGTGGCCTATCCCATACCTCTGTAACATTGCCTTCGTCTCTCCTTGAAACTGGACCTCGTTGTCTGTCACCACATGATGCGGCATACCATACCGACAAATGAGGTTCCGAGCTATAAACTTTGCCATCTGCTTTGTTGTAACATTACGGAATGATTCGGCTTCCACCCACTTCGAGAAGTAATCTACTGCCACTACTATGAAGCGATGCCCATTTGATGATTCGGTCGAATTTCCCCAATCATATCAATCCCCCATGCTGAGAAAGGCCACGGCTCTGACAACCCGTGCAATTCTGTGTGCGGTAAGTGATTCAAATTACCATGTGCTTGACAGTCATGACAGTGGTTCACCATCTTCCGCGCAATCTGTTTCCATGGTTGACCAATAAAAACCTTGTCTCACTATCTTGCGGGACAGATTCAACCCGTTCATGTGCGGACCACATACCCCGGCGTGTATTTCTTCCATTACATGCTGAGCTTCTTCTTTTCTCAAACACTTCAACTGAATACCGTTTGCTTGCCTCTTGTACAGTTCCCCTTTCAAAGTCATATACTAGGAAGCTAACTTCTGGATGGCTATTCTATCTTTTCTGCCTGCCCCTTCCGGGAGTTCACCATGTTCCAGATACCTCTGAATGTCATAATACCAAGGTTTACCGTCGTCGACCTCAACTTCCAGAATTCTTTCTATCTCATAAACAGGTTTGCTTGCTGTTGTCAGTATCAACGGTCTCATCACTAACTTTTCTGGATTTTCCCAAGTCACTGCAAGTGTAGCCAATGCATCTGCCATCTGATTCTCTTCTCTCGGTAAGTGCTGAAACTTACACTCGGGGATAACCTGTGCCAACTTTCTGAGGTGAAAAAGGTAAGGCTTCAACCGTTCTTCTTTCAATTCCCATTCTCCTCGCATCTGCTGGACTACCAACATAGAATCTCCGTAGACTTCCACACTCCCGGCCTTCAAGGCTATCAATGCTGTCAAACCAAAAGCACATGCTTCATACTCGGCCATGTTATTAGTCACTCTGAATGTCAACCTCTTGGCTAAAGGCAAAGTCTCTCCCTCGGGGTCACTATCACGATCCCAATTCCGGCTCCCTTGTAATTCATTGCTCCGTCAAAAAACATCTTCCATCTCTGAACTGTTATCGCTTGGATCTCTTCATCTGGAAATTCAAACTTATACTGATCCCCCTCAACAGGTTGCAATGCCAGAAACTCTGCTACTGCTCGCCCTTTGATCACTTTGGAGGTGAGATACTCAATGTCAAACTCTGTCAGCAATACCAACCATCTGCCCAATTTTCCCACTAGTGAAGGCACGAATGAAGATACTTCAGAGGATTCTCCTTTGCCCCACCTGGATCTTGTAAGACTGGAAATAATGCCGCAACTTTCTGGAAGCCCATACCACTGCAAGACAGATCTTCTCAACTTCCTGATATCGAGCCTCATACGGGAGCATCTTCTTACTCAGATAGTGAACGGCTGTTCTACCCCTGTCATCTGCCTGTACCATCATTGCCCAGCCATACCACTGCAAGACAGATCTTCTCAACTTCCTGATATCGAGCCTCATACGGGAGCATTTTTACTCAGATATGTGAACGGCATGTTCTACCCCTGTCTCATCTGCCTGTACCATCATTGCCCCCAGTGCTTCTGATTCTATAGCCAAATACAATATCAAAGGTCTGCCCGGTCTCGGAGGTTTCAATACAGGTGGCTTTACCAAGTACTCTCTGATTTTGTCGAAGGCGGTCTGACACTGTTCATTCCATCTCACTGGCTGATCTTTTCTCAACAATTTGAAGATAGGCTCACATACCGATGTCAACTTGGCAATGAACCGACTAATGTACTGAATCTTCCCCAAGAATGCTCTGACTTCTTTTTCTGTCTTCGGTGCAGGCATTTCTGTGATTGCCTTGATCTTTTCGGAGTCTAACTCTATTCCGCCCATTCCCACTGTATGACCAAGCAATTTCCCTGATGTCACCCCAAACACATATTTCTTAGGGTTTAGCCGCAGGTTGTATCTTTCAACTCTCTGAAGAAACCTTTCCAGTGCTTCAATATGCCCAACCCTTGTCTCTGATTTCACCATCATGTCATCTACATACACCTCAATCTCTTTGTGCATCAAGTCATGGAAAAGTGTAGTGGCCATCCGCTGATAAGTAGCTCCCGCATTCTTAAGCCCAAACGGCATCACCTTGTAACAATAAGTACCCCACTCGGTAACAAATGCAGACTTGTATTTATCTTCCTCAGCCATGAGAACCTGATTGTAACATGAAAACCCATCTACAAATGAATACATAGCAGATAAAGCCGCACTATCAACCAAAACATCTATATGCGGCAGAGGAAAATCATCATTCGGACAAGCCTTGTTGAGATCTCTGTAGTCTACACACATTCTGACATTCCCATCTTTCTTCGGTACCGGTACTATGTTAGCCAACCATTCAGGATAGTTTACTACTTCCAGGAACCCCACATCTATCTGTTTCTTAACTTCCTCTCTGACTTTCTCAGCCCATTCTGGTCTCATCCGTCGGAGTTTCTGTTTTATTGGTCTCATATTCGGATAAGTTGGTATGGTGTATGGGCAATGTTTCTGTCTACCCCGGGCATGTCCTCATAGGACCAAGCAAATACTTTGGCATATCTGACCAACATTTCTTCTAGTTTCTCCCTCTCTTCGGAGGTTACTTCACTTGCAATCAGAATTTCTTGGGGTTCTCAAGTGTACCAAGTTAAATGCAATAGTTCTGGCTGAACTGATGTCAAATATGCTTGATTCGTGTAGTGTAAATGGAAATGACTCAGGCAAGTAAGCAAAAGAGATGTCTTTATTATTGGATAATGCGGAAGTACATTCAAACAAATCAGGAAGGTAAATGTCTTCATCATCTATAGACACTTCTTCCTCTGCAATCAGATCTTCCTCTGGCTTTTCGTCCTCTCCCAGAGTCAGGCACTCCAACTTCATCAGTTCTTCCTCCCAATTCTCTTCTTCTTTCTCCACAATTTCTTCAACTGTCAACTTCTTACCCAACATATCCTGGAAGATCTCAAACCCAGGTACCACAATTCCATTAACTTCCACAGGCTCAGGCTCCCCTTGATATCCTGAAGCTTTCACAAAACATTCCATCAGTTTCAGGCCCTTTTTCTTGACCTTTGGCTTTTCTTCATCAGACTTGTACCCCAAACCCTTCTGAGTAGTCTGTCCTCTGAAATCTGGCAATTTTGAACCTTTACCTGGCTCAAACTTCATTTTCTCCATAATCCTAGCCACCCTAGGATCCACCCTCTCCTCAAAAGTAGCTGACACCTAAAACCTCGTGAAAGGTTGTATCTCCAAAGCAGCCACGGCATTTCTAACTCAGCCCGAATGGTGACAACTTCTCCCTCATACGGGAACTTGATCATCTGATGCAAAGTGGAAGGCACGCCCCCAAGTTTGTGAAACCAAGGCCTTCCCAACAATAAGGCGAAAGTAGCTGGGATGTCCAGTACTGTGAACTCGACCTCATCTTCAATCGGTCCTACCTTGACCATAGCCACAAAGGTACCCTCAACTCCCATTTTACTGTCATCATAAGCCTTAATAGTCATACTGAAGGGGTCGAAGTCTGTTGCTTTCATACCCAATCTCGCCAGAATTTTCAGCGGGTACACATTGATGGATGAACGTCATCCACCATTACACATGAAGTTCTCTTGCCCCTCACCTCGACCCTGATAAATAGAGGCCTGTTATGATTTCTCCCCTCCGCCGGGAGTTCATCCTCAGAAAAAGATATATGCAAAGCTTCCTTCTGAACCGACCCAACAAACATTGCAGGGTTGGCGTCTTCCGGTACCACAATCTTGCTCAAGGCCTCAACCATAGCCTGCCTATGCTCCCGAGATGCACATAACAGTTCCCAGATACTCACTTGTGCTCTAGTCTTCCTTAATTGCCTCAACACTATAACCCCCTCAGTATTTTCTACAGTCTCAACCACTTATCTACCATCTGTCAAAACTTCCTTACCCTTTTCCGCCATATCATTGTAGAAATGACCACTGCGCGTCATTCCCCTTACTTCTTCCTCATCACTGCTAGAGAAATCAAGCCAAAAGTTTTTCCCCTGCTCAAACTCATCTTCACTAGTACTATCCCAGATTCCCAGGCAAAAGGCTTGAAGGTGAAAGGATTTCAGGACAAGGTCTTCTGGGAGGCCAGAATTGATCATATAGGCTGGTGGTGGTACGGCACGGTAGTTGGGTAAGGGGTTTCTGTGTGTGTCAGGCTGTTCTATTTCTGGGTCAGGTATTTTCTTGGAGTCTATCAGGTCTTGGATTTCATGGCGGAGTCGGGCACAGTTGTCGGTGTCATGGACCTTTTGTTGGTGAAAGTGACAGTAAAGGCTTAGGTTATAATGTGATGGTAGGGGATTGGGTAATGGTTTGGCTTCCAAGGGTTTTAAGAGCCCTTGCCTCTTCAATTTCTCTAGCACCTTGGACAGAGGCCTTCCAAAGTGGAAAAACTGCCGGTTCGGATAGCGGCAATCTCAGCAGAAACGGGCTTTGCTCCGATGTTCCCCCAATGGGCCTCCTGTTCAGACCATGGATTTTCTGTTTTCCGCCTCTTCGTCTTCAATGACCATGACAGTCTCCCTCAACTGCCGAAAGTCTGTATTCATGGAGGCCATCCTCCTCAACTTGCTGTAAATGGAGGGCCTGGTGCCCTTGATAATCATTTTAATCTGGTCCTTCTCCGAGGGCCTAGTCTGCATCTTCAATAACTGACCTCTCCACCGGTCCACATACTCCTTAAAACTCTCCTCCGCTTTCTGTTTAACATTATCCAGATCACGGAGTGACAGATCGATCTCTAGGTCAGTGACATACTGCTTCAGGAAAGCATCGGCCAACTCCCTCCAATCTTCCTTCACTTTCTTCTCCAAACTATGGTACCATACCACGGGAGCTCCTTCAAGCGACATTCCAAACATTTTCTGCACTTGGCACTGAGATAAGCCAACTGAACTCATGACTGATACAAACTGTCGGAGATGCACCCTTGGATCCCCATTCCCGTTAAACTTAGCCATATCAGGCATCTTGAACTGTGCGTCGGCAGCTGTTCCTCGAAAGTCAGTGTGTCATAATCCAGCAAATCCTCATTCTTACCCCTCATCTTGCGGGTAACCGACTCAATCTGATCCTGAAGTTTCTATAACTCTGCCTGAGACCCAGATACTCTGCCTGCTGCATACTATGCCATATCATCATCAAAAGTGGGGATATCATCCCCCAACCTATTCGGAGGCTCCTCACGCCTCATATTCTCGAAAATTCCCCCAGCACGGGGCACAGCCATACCAGCCACAGCAGTAATCAAAGCTTGCAACTGTTCAGTGACCTTGGCGAGACTGTTCTCTAACTGATCCATTCGGGATACCTCATTACCAGATTCACTCATGACTGTTACTGTTCTTTTAATGAGCCTTGTCCCTTCTCTAACCCAAACGGTATCTATGATGTCTTTTTTAGACATAGAGGGTGTTAACATGATATATGTATGCATGAGGTGCATGAGATGCAGGTAACATATATAACATACTAAATTAAAATTAAAATTTTCAAACAAATCGGACTGTTATCATTTTAGAAGCTTTCGGGCTAATTGTTATAGGAGTGAACTCATCCCAGTTTAAATGGCCCAACGAGTTCACATCTCATGACAAAGAGCCCGACTAAATCCAAATGGTAACGTTTCGAACACAAGCACAAAGTGGCCCATCAACACTTAGAAGCCTTTGGCCCAACCGTCATAAAATACGTTCTTGTCACAGTTTAAATGGCCCAACAAGCCCATATCTCATGACAAATGGTCCAAATGGATCCAAACGACGATGTTCTCACACACAAGCATAAAAGATAATGCAAACATAAAGTAATAATTTCTACGGAATGGCCCATCAACATTTCAGAAGCTTTGGGTCCAATGGTCATAAGGTACAAACTCGCCCCAGTTTAAATGGCCCAGCAAGTCCGCATTTCTGACAATGGTCCAACTGCATCCAAATGAGGATGGTCCACTAGCACATACTCAAGGAATTAATTGTTACTTTAACCATGAAAACCCGGTCTATGGGTGGGTTCGTAGGAGTATAGACAAAGGCTCTCACCGGCGAAGGATGGCCCACAACTAGGTCTCCCCACTCAAGGGTTCGAGCGACCAAGTGAGCGCACCCTTTTTTTACACTAAGGTACGTGCCAATGAGCTATGGTGTGTGTGACGGACTGTCAAATGGATTTCCCGTTATAGATTCCCCAGAGGGAAGGTGGAGCGAGGCTCACTTAAATACCCAAGCCTCTTAGGCTCTTATCGCTTGGTGTCAGGAATAAACAACGAGTCCTCCAAATTAGTCCATCACAATAGGCTACGAGTAGATGGCTATATAGGTGCTTCACAGCTTTTCCTTCTAGAAAGGTATTGAATGAAGGAAGACACCAAACCATTACCTAGCCTCGAAAATGCCTTTGATTAAACCCCCATTTCATCCACTATAGACACAGTCAATTAAAACATAAATCCAAACATTACAAGACAATATTCGGGGCCGATTCTCTATCCCCAGTGGAGTCGCCAGACTGTGGGACACAGAAACTGGGCGACGTATGCTGTCCCGGGCTCGCGGCCCAATCGGGAGTACGGAGTAGCCACGGGGGACTAAACCGGAGAATAATGGAGTCGCCACCCGGTGTGAACCGGGAAAATGAGATTTAAGGCCGCACTCACCCCTCGCAAGGGAAGACCTCAAACCGTTGGGTTCGGAATGGTCCCTTACTCATGCCATTTGTAATGAAAGGATTTGTGTAATAATTTAATCAGGCTTAAGTAGCACTTATTTCCAAGAGTATCATGCTTCTAAATTCACATGTACAAAATAAAACTTACACATATATTTCACATCTAAGATTGCATGATTGGAAGTACATCAAATGAGCGACAAACATACAACTTCATTGGCATATTATATTCAAGAAAACACAAGCACACATACTAACCACACAAGCACACATGTGAGAACCTTCTCAAGTGGTACGTGGAATTGTATCCCAAGTACAGACTGTACTACCGTCCATTTGGAATCGGCTACGGAATTTATGTTTGGGTTTCCATCCGATATACCACAAGAAATAATACTCAAATGTTATCATGATATAGGTATATGAATTGTAATACATTAAACACATTGTATTCATACATGTGGGGATAGCTACTAGGAAAACTATGTATGAAATCTGATGAAAATGACTCAGTTCAGTGGGTGCGCGTTCGCGTAGTGTTTGAAAACGCGTTCGAACGGTAAACAGAAGGTTCGCATTCGTGTAGCGTTCGAGAACGCGTTCGAACGGAGCCAGACCTGATGCATGATAAGATTAAGAAAGTGCGTGTTGCGTTCGCGTAGCGTTCGAGAATGCGTTCATACGGTAAACAGAAGGTTCGCGTTCATATAGCGTTCGAGAACACGTTCGAACGGAACCAGACCTGATGCATGATAAGATTAAGAAAGTGCGTGTGCATTCGTGTAACGTTTGAGAACGCGTTCGAACGGTAAACAGAAGGTTCACATTCGTTATAGCGTTCGAGAACGCGTTCGAACGGAACCAGACCTGATGCATGATGAGACTAAGGAAGTGCGTGTGCATTCGCGTAGCGTTCGAGAACACATTCGAACGGTAAATAGAAGGTTCGTGATCGTGTAGCGTTCGAGAACGCGTTCGAACGGAACCATACCTGATGCATGCAACACAAAGATTAAAGACAACAATGTCAAGCTCAGTATGTCCGATCAAACGTATCTTACATTCAACCGAACACACATCAACCGGCGTGGCAAAGCATCGTGGTAAAGGGCTTTAACCCCTCCCCATAGGGGATCTTACATTGCACTTACTAAGCCCATGCGCTCGATTGAATCATGCAAACAAAGAATTAAAAAAACAATAATATCAGACTTAGTATGCCCGATTGAACGTATCTTGCATTCAATCGAACACACATCAACCGGCACGGCAAAGCATCGTGGTAAAGGGCTTTAACCCCTCCCCATAGGGGATCTTTCATTCCACTTACTAAGCCCATGTGCTCGATTGAATCATGCATATATAAGAAACATGCAGAATTCAAGTGACGAAAAATAAATAAACCAAAGCAACACAAAACAAAAGAGGGTGCCATTTACTCAAGTGGTACGTGGAGTTGTATCCCGAGTACAGATCATACTACCGTCCATTCGGAATCAGCTATGAAATTTATGTCCGGGTTTCCATCCGATATACCGCGAGAGTTGACACATATCTCATTTTATTCCAAACCACAACATACAACATCTCATAATTCATGCATATTTATCTACTCAAGGGCCACAACATGCATTTCAACACGACAATCATGCAAGCGATACTCAATAGATAATACAAATAAAAAAAAAAAAAACGAGTGTGAAAAATACCTTCAGGTCTAACCTTTTTGCCAACTTTCAGGCTTGCGTTTCACGGACGTCGGAAAGGGTGCAGCTCCTCAACTTCTCTGGTTCACTGGTTTAGCATCCTAGCTCACTGTTTTGCTGTTTTGCTTGTCGTTCGAACTCCGTTCTGCTACTGTTCGGCCTCTGTTTTGCTGCTCACTGTTCAGGTCACCTGTTTTGACGTTTCCACGGACTGTTCCGAGTTTTTCGTGGTTTTTTAGTGTAGTTTTGTGTGGTTATTTCAAGGATTATAAGTGCAGTTTATGTTACTGTTTTAAGGGATTTTAGGGACTGTTTTGGGAGTGGTTTGGGCTGCTGTCCAGACATGTTTCAAGGGCTGTTTGGGGTGTGTTTGGGCTGCTGTTTGGAGGTATATTTTCGGTGATGGAGGGCTGTTGTATGGGGAGATTTTCGGTGATGGGTAGAGGTTTAGGGGGGGTGCTGTTTTCGATTATGGAGTGGAGGAGATGTGGGGAATGGTTTGTGTTCTTCCTGTTGCTATTTCCGTGAGTGGCTAAGGCTCTTTGTGTTGTGATTTTTGTGTGAGTTATCTGTATGAGCTAGAGGATGCATGTCTTGGTTAGGGGTTGTTTATATAGAGAATGGCTAGGGCTCTACCTTGTCTCACAAGGAAGGGATTTTGGCATTAAAGAGAGATATGATTTGGTGTTAGACAAGGAAAGCAAGGGATTTGATGGGGGACAAAATTTGTTTAGGTTAGGAAGTCAATATATTTGATTTATCTTTATTTTGTTATGATTGATTTTAATTAGGCATGACATCTTTTTAATTTAGTATGTGATTTGTTTGGTTAGGAAGTTAATATATTTGATTTATCTTTATTAGGTATGATTATATTTTATGTTTTATTTAATTGGTAAATGATTTAAATATTTTATTTAATTCAATGTTTAATTTAATTAAATTGGGATTTGTTTTATAGGTTTTGGGGGGCTAATTAAGCTGGGGTGTGAGGCTAGCAGCAAAACCAGAAACACCGACGCCGTTCGAACGCCAATTCGAACGCTCCACGAAAGTCCGCAATCTGCCTAACGTTCGAATGAAGTAACGAACGCAGCACTAACGAAGACAGTGAACTTGTGAAATGAACTTGATGACGTACTTATTCTGAATTTCCCATTCCGACCTCCGTTTCCCGCTATATCCTTAGCTAAAAAGGTAGTTCCTCCAACTGAGACTCATCATCGGGTTTCACATGCGAAAATACAATGCCTACATGACGCTATGGGTCATAATTGTCCAACACATGGTTCATTTAGAAACCATTGGAATCATATATTCCAGTATACGACATGTACCGGTCTCAACGGGTTTACTTTACTGACCAAGTAGTGTAAACTATGACCAGGAACTGTCTAAGAATGACAACGCCATGATACAACTCAATGTCAGTTGCGACGCTTTTGCAACAGTATCTTGACTAGTCACCCTAAGGTCAAATACATCTTTACCATATTAAAAGATATTTTATATTATAGAAACTGCTTGTATTATTCATAATAAAACATTTTACATTAGTATTCATAAAGAAATACAACCGGGAATTGGCGCTCTGAGCACCAACCCCAACATTAACCCGATGTACCATGAGTTTTGGAAACTCGTATAGACATGTGGGTATTCATTGAAGCGAATACTGAATGACTCATATGTGATTTCTAATAGTTGGAAGTACACACCACCGTCAATGGGAATCTCCTCGAGTCGAGTAGCATATGTAATCCTTTTACTATAGGATAATATTATTTTATGTGAAATCATCCACACTTTGATGGCATGTATGCCGGGCACTGATCCGACCCTAGGGGTTCCACAACTGCCCTAACAGAATGGTATCATAAGCAAAGGCTTAACCACATAACAGATGTTTTTGAATCTATGTCATAGTAATTTTAATTTAATTATACATAAGACATATTAGATATGTATTGCATGTTTTAAATTAAAATTTTGACCTAATTAAGTTAATGACTTGATTGTCATAAATCTCTCGTGATTAGGTGATTACTTTAATTAAGTAATAGTATTAATAACGTTGGAGCATTATTGGATGGTTCGTCTTGTCAATACGGAGATGAATGTGTTCTTACTACTTATATCCAATATCATTATTAGTTTAAGGGTATAAGTGCTCGGAACTTAGGTCACTCCGATAAAATATTAGATGTAGCGTGAAGAGTTAACATAGTCACCCAATATATTGTCATTAGTGTGAGGGTGTACATACGAAGCTCATTAGTGCACATTGAAAAGTATACACCTAGAACACGTCTTAATCCAATATTGTCATTAGTGTAAGGATAAGAAACAGTTCAGGACCAAACTAAGAGTCACGTGAAGTGATTGACCTTGGAGGTCTACCTAATGAGTTTATAAAGGCCAATATCGTCATTAGTCTGAGGCTGAAGTAAATGTCATGGGATCCACTTCCCGCTATGAAATTTTGATAGTAAAATTTCTATTTTTCATTTAAGGGAGATTATGGAATTACGTAAAGTATTGGGAGGACACTAATAGATTTAAAATTCCATAATCCATTAGTGTTATTATTTTGAAATGAAAATTGTTCTACTACTACTCAAAAATATTGTCTTGTAGATGACTGCTGCTAATCCATTAATGAAACTTTTGGATTCCAATAAGCTAAAAGGAGCCGAGAACTATTTCGAATGGGAAATGAACATGCGCCTTGTCTTGGAGTATGAAAAGTTGACTTATGTCACGATCAATCCACTACCTGTTGATATCGATCCTGACTCCACTCCAGAAGAGCGAGAAACTTTTAATAGATGGAAGGATGATAACCTGAATGTGAAATCCTACATCTTGGGATCAATGGTTCCAGATTTGCTGAGACAGTACATTGAAGTACCGGATGCTTGGAGCATCATGCGAACACTCAAGGAGTTGTTCGATGCAAATCAAGAGATGGAACTTTATCGAAGGTCTAAGGAATTATTCTGTGCTGAACTCAAGTAATGAGGAGTTGTCAGCACTCATGTTTTGAACATGATAGACAAATTCGATATCTGGAACGACAGGGTATTGTGTTTGATGAATGGCTGGGCCGTAATTTGATTTTGTCTTATTTGTCTGGTTCTTATGCTCGCTTTGTATTAAATTTCCATATGCATTCGATGCAAGCCACATACGAAGAAATTCATAACATGCTACGCACGGTGGCGTAAGATTTGAAGAAAGGCAACCCCACACTATATCTCCATGGTGGAGCTAGCTCTTCAAAGACTTATGCGAAATCGAAGAAAATACAGATGAGGAATAATAAGATTTCAAAGAAGAACTCCAAGAAGCGCAAAGGCGTAAAATCGAAAGTAGCTCGTGATCAATGTCTACAATGCAAGAAGTCTGGACACTGGAAGAATGATTGTCCAGAGCTTTAAGGAAAATCAGAACCCTCAGACACGCTTTGTATTTTTTCAATTATTGACATCTCATTAGCCTTAGATGTAAATAGTGGATGGGTTAGACACTGAAAGTCCTACTTGTATTTGTAATTCCCTGCAGGAAATGAGGGTTATAAGAAGGCTGAATAAAAGGGAAATCCAGCTTAGAGTTGGCAATGGTGAGACATTGGATGTTAATGCCATAGGAACAGTTGTTCTAGATCTCCCAAATGGATGTAAATTAGATTTGCATGACTGTTATTATGTTCCCTCAATTATTAGACAAATAATATAACTGCCAATATTAGATAAAGAGGGATATAAAATAAACATTAAGGATGAAACTTTATATTTATATGATAATTTTTTTTTTATTGAAATATGAATATTTTTTATCAAATGGTCACTATATTTTGGAAACATGTAGAGATGTCTTTAATATAGAGAAAAATACAAGTAGGAAGTCTGAAATAAATAATACTGAATTATGGCATATGAGATTGGGCCACATAGGTTTTAGACGTCTATCCAATTTGGTAAAGGATGGTTTGATTGAAAATCTTACCTTAGATCATTATCCTTTTTGTGAGTCATGTATCCAAAGAAAGACGACAAAGGCATAATTTCAAGGTGTTGGACACCGTACTGAAGATTTATTGGAGCTAATACACAGCGATGTGTGTGGTCCATTAAATCATGTCGCTCATGATGGTTCAACATACTTTGTATATTTCACAGATGACAAGTCTAGATATGGATATGTCTATCTGATGAGACATAAGTCGGAAACATTTGACAAGTTTAAAATATTCTGAAACGAAGTCGAAAAACAAACCAGTAAATTCATCAAATGCCTTAGATCAGATCGAGGTGGTGAATACATGAGTGAAGAATTCAGAAATTATTTAAGGGAGAATGGAATTCTCGCCCAATATAGCCCACCAGGAACACCTCAACACAATGGAGTGTCTGAGGGTAGAAATCATACTTTATTGGATATTATGCGAATGATGATAAGCTATACATATTTTCCTTATTACCTTTAGGGTTACGCTTTACTAACCGCTGCCTACGTACTTAATAGAGTTCCATCGAAAGTTATTTCTACGACCCCCTATCAGATATGGTTCGGTAGAAATCCAAGTCTTAAGCATTTAAAGATTTGGGGTTGTCCTGTATATGTTAGAATTGCGCAGCGGGATAAACTAGCACCCAGAGGGTATAAATGTAGGTTCGTTAGATATCCTGATAATTCCATGGGATATCAATTCTATGATTCTGAGCAACGAAATTTATTTGTTGTTCACTTTGCAATTTTTCTTGAAAATCAATTTTTGAGAGAAAATGGGAATTGTAGAGAGATTAAACTTGATGAGTTTGATCCCAACATTAAGGAACCTGAGATGGAACCAAAGATCCGATTAGATGAAGAATCTACAACACAGGTTCTACGTAAGTCGAATAGAATATCAAGACCTCCTGAGAGATTGTTTTTAACATCTGATGTGAGTCTTGATGTTCTCCTCTTGGAGGAAATAGATCTGACTAAGTATAAAGAAGCGATATTGGATATTGATTTGGGAAAATGGCAGAAAGCCATGAAATCCGAATGGATTCAATGCATGTCAATCAAGTCTGTGAAGTAGTTGAACTTCCTGAATGAGTTAAACCTATTGGTTGTAAATGGGTTTACAAAATGAAGCGAGGGCCCGATGGAAATGTGGAAACCTTTAAGGTCCGACTAGTAGCGAAAAGTTACATTCAACGTCATGAGATTGACTATGAGGAAACTTTTTCACCAGTAGCCATGCTAAAATCCATTAGGATTCTTTTAGCCATTACTGCATATCACGACTATGAGATATGGAAGATGGATGTGAAAACCGCTTTCCTAAATGGATTTCTTGAAGATGATATCTATATGGATCAACCAGAGGGTTACATATCTAATCGGTTAATTTCAAATTAATCGTTCTCTCTATTCTAATCGAATTTTATCCCAGATAAATTCTTGCCGTAATTAATCCCAGATTAATTTTCTCTCTCTTATAATTAATCTCAGATTAATTCTTCTCGAGTCAAACGTCATCGGTGAATCTTTGGGAAGCGACCCACGAGATTCCTGGATATGTTGGCAGTAAATCCGGTTGTCGGACTATCCGAATATGTGCGTACCCGGTACCACGTTCTTATCGATTTACAAGACATGGTTGGCTTCTAGCAAAGCACCGTGCCTACCCAATTCTCCAAAAATATTCTTTTAAGGAATACATAATCTATAATAGGCGTAGTATACTAAGTATTGCGTATTACGATCCAGTATCAGATGTCACATGTTAGGCCTGGGGCTGGAATTGTGTCTGCCCCGTACGAAGCATATATCGGATCATTAGCAACTAGTCTCTTTAATCGGATAATCATGACCTTGTCATATTATCCTGATAGTTACAACATATTAGAGTATCAGTTCTGTATCCCTATGTGATCATCATCTCCATATGACTGAAGTGATATTTCCATCTTGACATCACACCCAATACACTACGATTCTCAATAAACCCAGAAGAGGCGTACACAGAACCTGTTAAAGTCTCGGACGAACAAAACCAAAGTGTATTGATTGTCGCAAGTTTTAGCGATGCAAGTCTCAGGTTAAGACTAAATACACCTACCCTGATTCGGATTCCCATAGACATATAGTCATACTACCAATGGGATTCCGATGGGTCTATCCAAAGCGAAGCTGTTTCCGTACCATCGGCAAACACAACCTCTTATCGCACTTGCATAAGTATCCAATACTTAAATATATGAGAACTATGTCGTTAAGCTTCCTTAACGTGCACAAGTGTAATACTAGCATATTCCGCATTATCGATGTCAAGTCTCGATAATACTACGACTATGGATATTTAATGATTAAACCTTTAGTGGATTGATAATGTCTCATATCTTATTAATCTGGAATTAATCATAAGGACTTTTATCATTTATATATACAAGTAATCTAATTACAAAATGATAAAATGGCAATTTCCTTTGTCACCTAGTTAATTTGTACAAAAACCACAATGTCTTTTACAAATAATGATGCTATGGGTCATAATTGTCCAACAGAATCGTCGTTTTGATGAGATAATTAGATTATCTAGATTCATCAAAAATGAGGATGAACCATGTGTTTATAAGAAAGTGAGTGGGAACATGATAGTTTTCCCAGTATTGTATGTAGATGACATCCTTACCATAGAAATTGAATCTACAACTATTTTAAAAGAAAAGAAAAAAATTTACAAATTAAGATTCAATTCCACTCTACGCTTCTTGCCACGATCGTTACCAGACCAGATCAACTTGGAAAGAATTAGGTCGATTTTTGGTTCATAAGCTAAGAGTTGGTCAATTAAAGCATCAATTTTTCTTACAGTTACGAAGATATCTTTTACTAATTTTGAAATAAACTCATTTCTTTTGGCATCTTCAAGAAATACAAAAAGAAAATCGAAAAATCCATCAACATTAAGTAGTCTAATGGGTTTTTGGTGAATGTTCAAGTTCGCCCATGACGCAACTGTGAATATTTCTTCCAACGTGTCAAGCCCACCTGGTAAAATAATAAAAGCGTCAGCATGATTGATCATTTCAGTAAGTCTTTCAGACATACCTGAGACAATGCATTCTTCTCCATTTGATTTTCTGATGAGGTTTTCATCTGCCAAAGGTTTTGGAATGATCCTCAAAACTTGACAGTCACCTTCTTGCACGACCTTTGAAACACATCCCATCAATCTAAGATTGCCACCACCATACACTAAGTGCATGGTTATTTCCTCCATAACTCTACCCAATTCTTTTGCAGCCTAAAAAAAGGTTTAGTTCCAGAGCTAGTTCCACAAAAGACCCAAATATTAGTAACTCGTCGTCTTGAAATTTTCTCAATTTTTTGTTAGCTCTCCGATCTAGATGTGTTGAAGAGAGAAATGACGAGCTGAATTTATAGATCCTGAAAAGAGTAAGTAATAAATGTACTAGTACCTGCAAAATGACAATTGTCAGATGAATAGTAAAATAGATCGTGAAAGTCAAAAAGTTTAGATACTGTCGGCAAAAGTAAAGGAAATCAAAACAGAAAAAAAAAATATGTGTACTGATATTTATGATTGTGGCTCACATCTTCGTCTAATATATCATGTCCACTAGAATGCGTCTCAAGAGTCAGTGATTTATCATCTAAAGATCCTTACTCAAGTAATCTCTAATGAATTGAATTTTATCTTCGCGATTGTCAGACATCATTCCTAAAGAACGACAACGAGTGTTGCACGTCCAGCGTGTATATTTATAACAAACATCTAACTATTTAGCTCTTCGTTTCTTAGCATATGTGTTTTTCCTTAAACCAGGCATGTAAGAAATGAAAGAGTCAGATGACTCAACTGCCAAGCGAACCCTTGCTTCAATTACCCAACGAATATCACTAGGAATACCATGGATCATAAGAAGCCTCATTCTTTCTGTGCATGCTTTATAAATTTTCATCAGAGCATTTTTAGGGAGAGAAGGAAAATGATTGTGGAGTTTTACGAGAGTTTCTTATATGCCTTGATTGTAGGGTATCAGTAATTTAAGGAAACTGAAAGAACCGACTTAAAGTCAAGGAGTACTGTTATCCGATGTTTAACCGGGGTGTAAGATTCTGACAAAAAGAGAAAAGAAACAAAGAAAATTTACAAAACTCGAGAAAAAATGGAAATTAGACAAATACAAAAGAAAAAAATGAAAATACATCAATCACAGTACACTGACTTTGA
>SKCR01036012.1:0-32347 GCA_019454045.1 Zanthoxylum bungeanum
ATTTGACTTAATCAGGTTACCGCCTATATGGACGGTTGATAAAATAATCACAAGTTAATATATTATATTAAGGGAGATATCACGGTTAGTCCTAGTTATGTGTTGTAACTAAGTTAGTTATCTGGGGTTGTGATGAATTCTAATATCACCGGTTTATAAGGGGATATTTTATAGTATGGGTAATTTAAGGGTTTACTTATTAAGTCTTAAGCTTAATGCTTCTTGTTGTCTGATCACCAATAAGATTGATGTGGTAAATCTAAAATAAACTTGACAAAAGAATTTTAGGTTTCAGCCTTAGACTTAATAGCACACGATCTTCCTTGAGGATAGATAACCCTTTAATAGATTTCCTTACAGGATAGACATATACCTGTCGGGCGGGGGTAGCCATAATTGGAACTTAAACTTAATAAATCCAGATAATTTGGCTGACATAGACATATGGTTCAATTGGGTTAAACTGGGTATTTGCTTCTGACCATCGACATAGGCTTTTGCATAATTTAGTGTTTCAGGTTAGTAAACCGATTTATTACACAACCATGAAATAACCACTTCATCTTTTAAAAGATATTAGAAAGATTCACAACCCTATATAGTTTTTAATATTGAATTTTCTTAAACCTACTTTTGTACAATTTTATTTACTTGTTTTTAAATTTAGAATCATCACCATTTCAAATCAATCAATCAACCTGTTAGATACTAGTAATCATTTGACCTCATAAAATTAATAGATTAGGTATTAAGTCCTCGTGGGATCGATACTTTTTATACTACTTGAACGATACATATGCTTGCGTTATACGTGTGTGTTTACGCCAGTCAGTTCCCAACCAATTTATGATATAAATAACAATTCCTTGATCATTGGGATGGGCAATCAAACATGCCATAGCTTATGCTAGTCCTTGTGGACACCCAATCTTTGCCACAAAGTTATAAGACCACGCCTAAGGGTCGCTGCGTCTTATGATTCAGAAAAGTCAAACCATTGTCAATAGTACGATTTAGGGACAAATTGGTATTGGTTAGTCTGGTAAAGCCTAGTCCTGCCAATACAGTTTAAGCCCTTTGGGTCTATACTTTACAATGGGAGGCAAATTTTAGACTTAAATTATTATTGAGGATTTTAGCAAGTTTAAGTGAATAACTGTCAAATGGATTCCTCTATTGAAAATTCCCCATATGGAGGGTGGAGCGAACTCTCTTAAATACCTTTACTTCTTAGGCTCTTATTGCCTTGGTGACAAGAATAAATAATAGATCCTCCAAATTAGTCCAACACTTTAAATATGCTTTAAGGTAAGCTTTGAGTAAATGATTATCTAGATGTCTTCACAACTTTTCCGTTTGGCTATAAAAGGTAGTGAGTGAAGGAAGACACCAAATCATTATCTAACTCTAGTAATACATTTGGTTAAATTAACTTTAGTTTGGAAAGTTTTATTAACCCCTTGGTCCCAACCCACTTGTATCTTTTATAATGTCTTTTTATTATAAACAAGTGATTTATATTTATTAGCCTTAAAGGTAATAAATCTCTAAGTTCATCACAGAATAATTAATTAGCTAAGGGATAAGCAATACACTCTCTATTTCTTATAAAGTCTCTAGATGCTTACACTAGAGGTGTTCATAGGGTTGGGTCAACCCGCGACCCGACCCGACCCGACCCGCGCGGGTTCATAAAAAAATTTACAAAATTTTAACCCGACCCGACCCAAAATTTTCGGGTTGCACAATGGGTTTGATACCCTTGACCCGACCCTATACAAATTTATTATTTTTCTAAAATAGTTATTAGTATTTTTAAGTTTTTACTATTATTTCATTTATTTATTACTTTTTTTGTATTAAAACTTTATATATATGATATTTTTGGGATATAAAATAATTAATATTTATATTTCAAAATAATTAATTCATTAAAAAAAAATTATTTTTTTTAAAATGACCCGACCCGACCCGAACCCGATTGGGTTCCACTTCTCCGCGACCCGACTCGCGACCCGATTTTCCCTTGACCCGACCCGATCGGGTCTAACAAAATTTAAAAAAACCCGACCCGACCCGACCCGTGAACACCCCTAGCTTGCACCCTAAAATAATCATGTCAATTCTAATCATACATAGAATCATCAAGCATATGAGTTTTAATATGTTGGAATTATTTTAGGCATTAAATAACTTTGATTAATATTTAATTATGATATTGCACTTTATTTTATTCAAATAAATTTACTATTCATGTTTTTCTGCAGACGCGTGAACTTTAAATGCAATTTCATAATTCAAATATTAACCAAATCATGCAAAACTTGTGCCTAAAATTAAATTCAGGGTGTTAGCTTTCCAACGAGCTTTTAAACACCCAATTTCGAGTTCAAACGAGTGAGAAATAATCAAAACAAACACGGCGCGCTGATACCACTGTTGGGAAGCGGCCGCGAGTGCGCAGCGGAAAATCAAAATTATTATGCCGCTTTCCATTTGCCCAAGACCCATTTGTTTTGATTATTCTACAAGCCTAGGCATGTTACTATATATTCTAAGCATAAAACTCATAAAACATGCAAAGAACATAAACCTAAACATGCTAACTATCATAAGAACTCTAATTAAAATAAAGAAAGAAAAAGACTTACTTGAACCGAAGACTCCCACAGTCCTCCTCCAATCTACAAGCTTTTCTCGAACTCAGCAAGTTCTTCCACGTTCCAAAGAGATACCCAAGTGTGTGGCCTCCAAAGATGCACACACCAAAGCCAAAACTCAACGGCAAGACTACGCCTTGAGTGCACGAGTATTTTGCCCTTGGTGCTAACCTAGGCAAATACCTCAAAACTTTTAACTCGAGGTTCCTCTAGTCAATTAGACTTAAGGATCCTCAAAATCAGTGGCTCACTCTTAAACTTTAGAGTTGCTCACTTATATAAACCCAATATATGAAAGGTTTTGGTGTAGCAAATTTGTGAAGAATTCCTTGGGTTTATATAGTGCTCCAAAGACAACAAAATTAATTAAGAATCCGATGTGGGATAAAAGCTAATTTAATCTTAGCCATTGGATCTTAATTTAGTGGTTTAATGAGATTATAAAACCCTAATAAGAATTTGGGCCGAATTAGAATTCGAAACAAATAAAAAAAAATTATTATTCATATGAATAGTAATTTTTTTATTCCAATTCCCAAAGTGCCTCCATCGTCATTCACCAATCCCTAAGCCACTATGGAACCTCATAAATGATTTGTTCAATAATTAAACACATTGAACCATTTATGAACAATTCCTACAACAATCATATATGCTGTTATATTTGTATTGTGCACTGTTAACCATTGATTTCGACTTTGTTGTGTGTGACCTTTTGAGTTCCCATCAAGTTGGACATGAAATGAATCGTGATAATTTAATCGAACATAAATTATCCTCTGATCAGATGGTCGTTCGATTTCAATGACCAAGGTTGACATCTAGCAACATGCCAAGGCCCCCAAATGAGAAGGAAATATATATATACTCATTATGTATGCGATTTACATATGATACAGTCTCTCGCCTCACTGTATCCCCACCTATTGACCTAGGGTACGGAAAGTGTCTACCCATATGGTCAAAGGTATGATGTTGATAGTGTCATGAATCGTGCTAACCGAAGAATCTCACATGATTCTTCCGCTGTGGCCACAGTCTCACACATATCAACCCACGAACTGGAATACTACTCTTATAAGAAAATATTATCCGAGAGAGTGACGATTCTCTATTGTATCTTTACAAACTTCATGTGTTTCAACAAATGACCCAATCATACCCTTATGACCGGATCTTTTGAACCGGGGAAGGAGAATGTCAAAGTTATTTGATCCACACATAAGATTGTAAAGACCTCAAATCTAAGGACTAGTCATATAATCGATACATGAAAGTTCTCACAGACACATAGGATAAACACTCCATATGAAAACTTTCGGCGGTCAATTCGATGGACACGAGCAACTCATGCATCCATGTGATACACCAAGCGGACGGATCTCCGCTAGTAGCCTATGAGATCGGCTACCCCACTTAAGGGAAGATCATATCATCATGCTAGTCTCTCCGCTTTGTGAACGCCCAGATTATTCACAAAACTATGACTATTAACATTTAAGAGTAATGATTCCCATAAGGCGTGGAAGCCATCGTCTTATTATTCCAATGGCTTTATTATAGTGTTGATGATTCATATAAGTTATGTAAGACACGTATAATAAAAATTGTCATTTTATTAATTAATGAAAATATTACAAATACATGTACATATAGCCCATCCACAAGTTGGGTACAGGGCAATCCCTAACATGAACATCTCTTGAAAATTTAATCGGTTTAATACCATTTATTTTACAAAACTTGGCATATTCTCTCCTAACTTGAGAATATGACCAAATACAATTAAGTGTCGTCTTAATAGGATCAATGAAATGTGATAATAATTTCAGACCATCTTGAACACATAATTAAGGACATGACATGTGCAACGAATATGAAAAAACCGACCCCCTAAATTTGGTTGACATATTCTTTTAAATCTTTGATGGATGCAGTATTTGCAGATCCATTATCAAATCCAATTGTTAAAATTTTATCTACTAAACCATATTCATCAAAAATTACCTTCATCATTCTATAAATATTTTGTGCAATATGTTGGTCATCAAAAACTCTAAATGCAATAAGTGGTTTTTGCATGGTAAATGATGCATCAATCCAATGACATATTTGACATTATGTTCTCAGATGAGCTTGTCATTTGTTATTTAAGAAATAAGTAAGAAGAATAAGAAAATTGACTAATTGAGAATGATAATAACTAATCGAGAATAAGAGAATTGTAGGAATTGAGAGAGTTGAGAAATTGATGTGTTGAAATAATGAAAAATGACCCATATTTATAGAGTTTTAGAATTTTTTTTGATACAAAAAATGCCCCTAAAATGACCCGTTTTATTACCCTTTTTTTATATTAAAGGGCAGGAGCCAACAGCTCTCTGCCCCTTCCCCAACGGCTTGTAGCCGTTGGGAAGAACAATTCCAGCGGTTCCAACCGGTTCGGTCGGGATGGAATCTCAACCGAACCGGTCAATCACGGTTCCGGTACCAAAATCGGAACCGGAACCATTCGATTCTAACTGGTTCGGTTCCGATTCCGAACCAGAATAGTAGCAGAGTCTACCAACATCCAAGGTTAGTGTCCCCCTCCCTCCCCCATTATTTTTTGACTGTGTGAATCAACGACAGCAAGACAACAGTCAATCGCCAGGCAAACTCAAATCAAATCTTAAACCAAAAGTAATCATTTGATTAATTTACACATTACCTTAAACCATCTCAATCCTTTGAACCAACTCAACAAACAACAAACACTTCAATCAACAAATCAAATACCCCCTCAGCGATTCTCTTTCTCTCTCTAACTGCGAGAGTGCTTCGAGAGAGAGAGAGAGAGTGAACGGGAAAAAAATGAAGCTCTCGGCGCTGCAGCAGAGTTATCTGAACCGTCGGAGCAACAGCTTCAGAGGATCAGCGCCGCTGGATTCGTCATCCGACGGCGGGATCAAGTCCCCCGCCGCAATCTTTTGGTTTGTCCTTCACGGCCTTTGTTGCTTAATCAGCCTAGTCATCGGGTTTAGATTTTCTCGATTGGTGTTCTTTTTCATGTTCTCGACTTCCACTACTTCGACGACGAACCTGTACACGGCGCCGTTTCATAACATTGCCGCATCTGTTCTGCCATTGTCGACTCCAGTTGAGGTTACGGTTTTGAATAGAACGACGCCGAATTTGAACTCGAGAGTGGTGGTGGGGCGACACGGGATCCGGATCCGGCCGTGGCCGCATCCGGATCCGTCTGAGGTCATGAAAGCGCACAAGATAATCGAGAGAGTGCAGAGAGAGCAGAGAGCTCATTTCGGGATCAAGAACCCGAGGACTGTGATTGTGGTGACTCCGACTTATGTACGGACTTTCCAGACGCTTCATTTGACTGGTGTGATGCACTCGCTGATGCTGTTGCCGTACGATCTGGTTTGGGTCGTAGTGGAGGCCGGGGGAGTGACCAATGAAACGGCGTCGTTGATTGCCAAGTCAAAGTTGAGGACTATTCATGTGGAATTGATCAGAAAATGCCGAATTCGTGGAGGGACGACATCATTTGGAGGCCAAAATGAGGCTTCGCGCTTTGAGGTCAATTCTTGCTTTTCTCATTTGCTGGTTATTTATTATTTGTTCACTAGTTTTAACTGTAGGAGGCTTATAGCTCACTCATCCAACATCACAATTGGGCTAATTCAATTAATATCGCCTTGTCATCTAATGTTATCAAAATTGAGTGAGAAATGAAGATGTATTTTATGTATCGATAATGATTAAGGAGAAAATATGTTGGTCGATTGTTCCAAATCCAAACTATTGTCATATTACCCTGTTTCATTGTGAGTTCAGTGTTGAGAGGTTATTTGAATATCAATTAATTAAGTAGGTGTTTGGTGGTCCAGAGTTGTGAGAGAAGAGAAGTTGGATGGCATCGTGATGTTTGCGGATGATAGTAATATGCATAGTATGGAGCTCTTTGATGAGATCCAAAATGTAAAATGGTTCGGAGCTGTTTCAGTTGGAATACTTGCTCTTTCGGGTAATCAGGATGAGTCATCATCAGTGATGATGGAGAAGGAGGAGGGTGTGGAGAGCCCTGCAATGCCTGTGCAAGGTCCTGCTTGTAACTTATCAAATAATTTGGGGGGGTGGCATACTTTTAACTCGCTGCCATATGTGAGGAAGAGTGCAACTTACATTGACGACAGGGCAACGGTGCTGCCAAGGAAGCTGGAATGGGCTGGATTTGTTTTGAACTCTAGGTTGCTTTGGAAGGAAGCTGAAGATAAGCCAGAGTGGGTGAATGATCTAGATTTACAGGATGGCCTTGAGGATGTAGAGAGTCCTCTATCTCTGCTGAAAGACCAGTCTATGGTAGAACCACTAGGAAGCTGCGGTCGCCAAGTTCTGGTTTGGTGGCTTCGTGTTGAAGCTCGTGCTGATAGCAAGTTTCCTCCCGGGTGAGTCTTTATTCCTCTCACTATTATATGACAATTTGCTGTCTTATAATTTTAAGACATTCGAGTATCAACTGTGGTATTCTTACTCTTATCACTCATCAGTATAAAAGTCAGTTGTGGCTTATGTTTAGAGGTGTCAAGTCATTTTAGATCTCACATGTCTGCTCTCTTTCATCTTTGATAATCCAGTCTTCTAGAAAATTAAATTACAAACTATTAAGTAAACATCTTCGGTGAAATTATGTGTTGTATAGTAGATTGTCTTTGTAATCAGTAATCAAGCAGATCTGAACTCTTCAAATAGTACAACCTGTGGTTATTTTGTGCAGTGAATATAGCCGACTTGCAACATCTTAACCACTATTGCTTTAAATTTTTTAAACTTTGCATGCAAATGTTAACTTTTTTAATGTTCTTATCAATCTTTCAGTAGAATTGTTTCTGTTTTGCAACAAAAGAACTAAGCCTATAGTGTTACATCTGGTCATCATCCTGTATGCTTGTCTGTCACATTCACATATCCACATATCTGAATCTTACTTTTCTAAATACAAAAAAAAAAAAAAAAGTAAAATTCTATCTTTTTCTCAGCCAATGTTTATACTTGTTATGACACGTGTAATGCATATATGACAGTCAGTGATGGTTACGTGAACATGTTAGATTGTGACGTTGCTAGTTTTTGATTAAGCCCTTTGATGCTATTGGTGGATGTATGTTTCCTTGTTAACACTATCGTGAGTTCAATTATGCTACTATATTCTCATGAAACTTAAGTTATATTTCATGTCCACCTATCCCGAGCCTAAAGTTCGCAAGTTGCAACAATATTCTTTTGTCTTTCCTACATGTCATCGTGGCTGTGTTTTAGCTAATTAATCATATTATGTTCCATCATAAAGTAAGGTTTGCCTGAATGAAATTTTATTTTTATTTTTATTTATTTTTTTGGAAACATTGGAAATCTCACCGCCAAACCACCCGACCAGGGCTTAAGCGGAGCAGGTAAAACTCTGGCTGCCTCAGGCTCTTACAAGAAATACACCTCTGACATTGTTTAAAAAAAGTGTCAGAGGAGCTGCCTTGAGATGCTGGCACGTCGAGGCGCCTGCCTCTGGCAGCTTTTAAGAATTCCCGCATCGCTGAGCGTGAGGCGGCCGCCTCACTATGACGCAGCGTGAGGCGGCTGCCTCGCGCAGTGACGAACTGTGGCTATTTAAAAAAAATTGATAACAACTACCGACATATAATAGGCAAATCAGAAAACAAAAACTAACCTTCATCTCTGCCGATCTCAGCTCTGCTTCTCAGCTTCTTCTTCGCCATCTTCATCGCCTTCTTTGCTTCTTCGTCTTCTTCAAATCTTCTTCGTCTTGATCTCAACTCCGCTTCTCAGCGCCAAATTTGATGAAACATAAATAAATGAATGAAAAGAGGACCATTTGTTGGGCCAAGAGAAATTGAGAGATGGGTTTGGATCAATGACACCATAATTGATAAAATCGTCCCAGTCTAATGGTTTCATTTTTTTTTTCCAATTCTTTAAAAAAAAAATCGGAGTCTTTGATGATGATATAATGAGTTGTTGTAATTGAAAATAGAATTATGCAACACGTGGGAAGATTTGCTTACACACCGCGTCTCTATTATGTCTGCCCCACGATATATATTTTAAATTTCATTTTTGGGCCAAATGATAAGATCCCAGTTGTATTTGCCTTTGTTGTAATGTTGTTTTTTACATGACTGATTTGGTTTTAACAATTATTAGATAGGGTATTAAAATTCATTTGATATCTTATTATTTGAACTTGCATGTTTTTTGGGTTAGATTTGAGTTGTTTTCGGAACTTACTTTGATGAATGAAATTGTTTTGGATTTGTAGATCCTTTTATTATGATGATTTTATGATTTAAAATTTATTTATTGACGTTCAGATTGAGGCGCCCGTCACGCGCCTCAACGGCCGACCGCCTCGAGCCGTTATCCGTATTTTTGAACATTGCCCTTGGACTCGAACCTAGGGCTTGGACAACCAAATCCTAAGCTTTTTGCCACCAAGCCACACCCCTTGGGGACTGAATGAAATTTTATCTCAATGAAGAAGTAAAATTTTTAAGGCACGATCCCCTTGGGAAATTTTAGTTTCTATGTTGCTTTTTCTTATTGAGTAGCTTTAGTTATGTGGGTTACTCAAATCCTGGAAGTGCAACTATTTCAGGATCACGCTGAATCTATTTGGAATGCCTTTAATGAAAGAGTTCTTGCAACTGTGTCTGGACCTCCAAAAAATCATACTGTAAAAGGAAAAAAAATATTTCCTGTGTTTTAAGAGGAGATGTTAATATTTCCTGTGTTTTAAGGGGAGATGTTTAGTGCCTCATTAATGGATTGTAGGTGATATTGAAATAGGTTAAAACATGTAGGTGGGTGCATGCTCACATTCTTATGCTAGAGCAAACATTCTTATGCTAGAGCAAGTTTGCGAGTTAGTTGATATTATGGAAAACAACCTCCATATGAAGGTATCTTTGGAAACTTGACAGCAAATTCATTTACAACCTGTGTGGTTTACATGTGCATTAATTTCTGGGTTTTAATATGCATCGCTTGTGTCTGCATACCTAAAACAAAAAAGAAGTCCATTTAAACTGTCATACCATAAGGTTTTGTTCCTCCTTGTAGCTGCATCAGCATATTGATGGTTGCATGGAAAATGGTATTACACATGGTGTTTAGAGTGGATCTTATGTGAACAAGTTCGTTTGTTTAGCATCGACCTTCTGTTTTGGCACTTAAAGATTTCAATAAATTACCCTATTTTTGCTCAGTTCAGTTGTTATTATCAAAAACTGTCCTGGTCTAATTTTAGCTTGATGGTCAACATATGTAGTCTTCTAAATCCTTGTCAACGAGTGACTGTCAAACAATCGTCTATCTGCTGAAGTTGTGTATGTGCTAATAGCGAAGCAAACCTCACTTCTGGCATGAGGGCGATGCTTCTGAGCTCTTGTTACTTGAAGCGAGCATTCAGTTCTAATTTATAGGCTCATACTTCTGTAATTTTTTCTGCTAAACCAAATGTGTCGTCATTGTCTATAGTAATTCGGATTTCGGCATATCTGTAGTTGCTACTTGCTAGGTTGTGCTTTGAACTCTTGGCAACTCTAGGTTCACAAATGAATGAACTCACAGGAATTATTGAATATGTTTTGCTCGACTTAACCTACTTTCATTGTGAGGTAATTGGATATGAACTCGGAGGTTGCATTACTTGTTGTTTACTCTCTTTTATGTTTATGTTCGATGCATTGTTTAAAAAAAAAAGGCAAGAGTCGCTGCCTTGAGGTACCGCATTGCCGCCTCGCGACGCTGGCGCGTCGAGGCGCCCGCCTATTGCTGGTTTCTAAAAATTCCCTCGTCACTGAGCATGACGCGGCCGCCTCACACACAGTGATGAACAGTGGCTATTTTTAAAAAAAAAAAATTTGAAAAAATAAAACATATAAATGGCAAATCAAAAAAACAAAAACAAATCTTCATCTCTGCCAATCTCAGCTCCGCTTCTCAGCGTCTTCTTCGGCATCTTCATCGCCATCTCTGCTTCTTTGTCTTCTTCAAAGTGATTGGACCCATTTTGGTAAATGAATCGAATAATCAAACAGAGAAACGAAGATGGGCTCGGGGAGCGAGAGAGAGCGAGATTGAAGATCTTTTTAATGGGGATTTAAGTGGTGTAGCTTAAATTTTGTGGGAATATAAAAAGTGGTGATGGGTTTGTACGCGTAAGTGTGTGAGTTTTAGGTGGCTTGGAAAATTGGTTGTTGGGTTGTGGGGGTGGTGTTGTTTTGGAGTTTTGCGAAGATGATATTATTTGCTTATTTTATTTTTCCTTTAACTTTTCTCGTTCTTCTTTGGTTTATGATTGAATGCCTGCCGGTTGAGAATCTTGAGATACCAATGGGTTGAGATGGATTAAGGAAGATTTATTAGTTTTGATCTCATTTTGATTTTGAATTCTTGATAAAAAAAAATCATTTAGAATTTGTATTGATTTTTAAATTGAAATAAAAAAATGTCCTGATATCTCTCAATTATAAAAGATTTTACAAAAAATCAAGATTCAAAATAAAAATTTGTCTAAATCCTAATCTGATTTTTTTTTTTACGTTCGGATTTAGGCGACCGCCTTGCCGTCTTGAGGCTGTCCGCCTCAACGGCCGACCGTCTCGAGCCATTATCCGTATTTTTTAATATTGGTTCGATGATATGATGGGTTATGAGTGGTTTTGCACAATTTCTTTGGCACCTATGACGACCAGATTAAATTGATTTGTTTGTATTTCATACAGATGGATAATCGATCCACCTTTGGAGATCACTGTCCCATCAAAACGTACACCATGGCCAGATGCTCCTCCTGATTTCCCTTCTAATGAAAAGGGAGTAGTTGGTGTCCAAGAGCATGCAATGAAGCATACTCCAAAGACTAGATCATCCAGATCAAAACGAAATTCTCGAAGTAAGAGAAAGCATGCAGCAGAAGTTATAGAGACACAAGTTTCTGCAAGGAAATCTGGAAAAAATTAAAATATTAGCCCAATGATACTCACAATATATATGCTGTGTGAATTTGGACAGCTGAACTTCAGCGCCAAGAATTTAGCTCCTGAGGCGGACATGTAGATGGTCATTTACCTGGTGATCGGTACATAAAAACAGGCACATGTTACAGTTGTCCATTGGATACGTGCTTTTGCAGTTCAAGTTAGTCTTTTTCATTTCATTTATTTGTTTTTTTTGGGTTGATTGGGTTTCTGTTTTCATGGAAGAGGTATGCATGTCAACTGAGACCTGCCTAGATTGTCAGCTTTCAGGAAGCTTGTATCTTTTACATGCTTCAAAGTTTATACATAATCTTCTGATAGGAATCTAAAAATGGTGCTTTGGTAGACATGATAACCCATTCATTGTAACAAACTTTCATTCTTTGCAAAAAGTTTCAGTATGCTCTTTTCTTTCTCAGAAGAATCCACCGAAAACTGACACCCATTTCCACTTGGATTTACTTTTTAGGTCTTTACCAGCCATACTTTGCCCATAAAGAAAAGTAAAGGGATAAAATCTATAATGTGCCCCTCATGTTTTTGATTTTTTTTATAATATCTCGTCAAGTCTTTATAGTTAAAAATTAATATAAACATATCTATTTTTTTTTTCCCTTTATCAAATTTAAAAGTAATAAAAAATAATTCTAACATCAATAATTATGTGACTCATATAATATATTAAAAGCATAACAAAATTTAAATGTAAGTTTTTACAATGTAATTTCGATTAATTTTCATAATGACTATTTTTTAACTAAAAAAGAATAAATTATCAATTTGTCAAGGTTTAGGCATTCAGATTATTTAAATACAAGAATTCTCATGATTTTTTTTTCCAACTTTGGGTTCGTAAACAGCAGTCAACATTTGTGTTCCAACCCCATAAAAAAATAATATTTTTTAAATAAATATAATAATTTTGAAATGAAAAAATATATTAGAAAAAATTGTTAGTCTAATGGAGCTGAAATCTTGAGACCAACTGAATGAGTCATGTGCATGTTGGAGAGAAAAATTGCATATAGGAGAAATGGAAAGGGAAAAAATGAAAGAGAAATTTTTTTAATTTATTGTGTATGCCCATAATTATTGATGTCACCTTTTTATTTATAAATAAATGATAAAAATGGAAAATAACAAAATAAATAAATATGTTATCATTAGTTTTTAATAACAAAGACTTTATGAGGTATTATAAAAAAATCAAGGACTTGAGGGGGATACCATGAAAAAAATTAGGGACCGAGAGGGCTTTCTCCCAAAAGTAGAAGATATTATTTTTCACATTTGTCTTTTTTTATCCATAAAATAAGTATGATATGGATAGAATCTTTGGAAATTTGGTAACATTGTCTTAGAGTAGTCTAGAGAGGTTCCTTTTGTTAGCTGCCCCAATCATAAGTGGTCAGATACCATCGACAAAGACGACTGATTATGTCTTATAATTTAACCTAAAATATGGGCTTAAAAATGATCCATTTAAGGCTCTTCAAAATTTAGGACAACTTAAAGCCATTTATGTGATATAAATTAAATTATCATAATTTATCTACTGGAGAAGCGGGGAACCTGTGGAGCGCAGCCCAGTTCTTGTTCGGAGGGAGGGAGATAGCTTAGAATTGACATTGAATATTCAGTCAATTATCTCAAATGAGAATCATATCACTTTGCACGTTGATTTGGCATTGATTATATGTTTTCAGATAAAAAGATAAACAGTTTCTAAAATGGCAAAAAAAGAAAAGAAAAGAAAGAGATGGAGCTCAATTGAAAATCTTGGGAAGATTAATCATTGTGATCTTCTAGTTACTTGCGTATGCATCAACTGCTATTGTTAGATTTTTGTTCACAAGTTGAATCCCTCTTGCATTTCAACTATAAAATAATAAGCTACTAGTCCCCCCACTTGCGAATATATGATATCATATACACGAACTTGCATCTCAACTTAGATCATGAAATTTGCCAATTTGGCAGTTTGTTTCTGCATTAAATATTAGGGATGTCACAAAAGAATTAGAATCTTTTTTTTTTCTCTTCTTATATTTTTATCTTTTTTTTAATCGTTGTAAACTCTACCGTCAAACCACACATTCTGGATTTAAACGGAACAGGTAAAACCTCCGGCTGTCTCACACTCTTCCAATAAGCGCACCTCTGGATTCGAACCCATGATTATCTAACTACATGTAACATTTAACTTAAACTTAATCACATACGACTCTAGATTTTGAATCATTTGAATCTAAATTTAAGATAAAAAACTTTCCAATTAAAAAATTAATAAGAATTTTTTTTTTTTTTTAAAAATAATGATTAATAAATCTCGTTCATCCTAACTGTATTATAAAATATAAATGGGAAATGCTAACGAATGCCCTTAGGGTACTCGTTAAGAATCCATTTAAGGAAAGTTTTGATACTGTTGGCAAAAGAAAAAATGCCACCCTGGAGCGAAATCGCCCTAGAACGAAGGAATGAAGGACGAAGGCAAGAAGGGCGATGAAAGGAAGAGCGATCAGATTAGAGCGAAAAGAACTCAGGACGACCGAAGCATTAGAACGAGAACACGTAATGCAGTTGATCCCACGACTGCAGCAGTTAAGCAGTTTTCCCTCCACGATCAAGCAGTTGAGACGCACAGCTCAACAGTTGAAGACACAATCCAGCAGCTGCAGGGAGATACTGGAACTGCCCAAGCAGTTTACAAGCTTCACTATAAAAGCTCACTCGTACAGAGAGAAAAACCCCGATCAAATGAAGACTCAAACGAGCATATTTTTTATCTTTTAGTTTTTATAACTTTTAGGACTGTAATTTGTGTGCTTGCGTCTCTTGGAGGCTTATTCACTTAATCAAACACCCATCACTGAGACTTTTTCTCAAGAGGTTTGAACCTTACACGTTTCTCTTTCTTCTTCGCGCACAAAAATCGCGCAAAAAATTTTTGGCGACCACAGTGGGAGGATTGGTGTAAGGATTGGAGATGCCTCCAAAAAGAAACACTCAAACTGTCACGGGTATGGAGGAAGGAGGACTGGAGCAAACCAACCAGCCACACGTTCCAACTATGGTGGGTCATTTCGAGGGTCTGGCAGAAGCTAGTTGATACGAACCAATGCGAGAATTCAGCCCTAATGCAGTTCGTGCATTGTTCAGTGAATTCACACAGGATGTTGTTGAACTCACATTATGAAAATATGGTCAAACACTTGAGTTCGTTGAACGAATTAATGGCCAAATGTGTAAATGGGGGGACAGCCCCGCCGTGGACTACGCCTTCCCCTGCACCAAACAGTCAAGAGGCTGTTCCGAGTAATGTTCCCCCACAAGGAATCACGGTCCCTACGACTTCCAGGGGAGGAATAAGTTTTGGGGACAATGGCTCATATTTAGGGCCAAATCTACACCAGGGGCCAAATATGGCACAACACGAAGTGGTGTTGCCCCAAGGCGTCCAGGTTTCTCAGGGACAGAATCATGATTATGTCCCACTTGTGAGAGGACCACAACCACCCACATAGTGATGCCATTTAATGGTAATGACATGTCAAGGGAACAGGTGACCGACATCCTCCAAAATCAATTCGGTCTGGGAGTACGGCCAATTCGGCCAAGGTGCCGGAAGCCATATCCCGATTGGATCGACGTGGCGTATCTGTGGCCTAGAAACTACAAAATACCAGAGTTTTCCCTATTTACGGGGTCTGGGGAAGTTTCTACCATAGAACACATATGGTGATTTACCCTTCAGTGTGGAGAGGTCACAGATTTCCACAAGTTAAGGTTATTTCACGTCTCACTATCAGGAGTAACGTTCTCCTGGTACGTCAGTCTGCCGGCCAACTCATTAGAAAATTGGCAACAAATGGAACAATTATTCCATGCGTAATTCTACAAGGCCGAATCCGAAGTGGCTTTGGCCTACCTGGCAAACCTAAGACAGTTGCCAAGAGAGTGGGCTGAAACATTCTTACAAAGGTTTAAAGTAGCTCGAGGCCGATGTTACGTGCCTTTACCAGAAAAATAGTTCGTGAGAATCGCTCAAAGTTGCCTCAATTTCGACTTGAAAAAGAAATTTCAAGATCGCGAATTTTGGGACCTCCCCCAGCTCATCACCAGCGTGGTGCGTTATGAACGATTACTAAGGGAGGAATAGCAAATGAAAAATTCTAGCAAAATGACGTATTACAAGAGCATCGATTATGAAGTAGGCAAAATGGACGTCGAATCGGCCGACTTGTGTTTGGCCGAATTGGTTAAAGAAAAGCCGTACGTTTGTAAAACATGGGCCGAACCCCAAGCCAAAGAAACGAACGATAAAAATGGGAGAAACTTTTCTTTTGATACCACAAAGATCGATGCCATATTCGATCAGTTGTACAAAGACAAACAGATCAGTTTGAGCGACCGCCATACGTTGCCAATCGCCAAGCAAATCGGCAGCAAAAAATATTGTAAATGGCATAATGCATGGTCCCATTCAACTAATACATGTCTTGTTTTCGGAATGTTTTGCAGGATGCTATAGAATCTGGACGAATAACGTTCGAAAAAAAGATGGTCGTGGATGACAACCTGTTTCCCAAGCCAGTGGAATTAAACATGATCAACTTGGACCTTACCAATTTGCCAAGATTCAAGTTGGTCCCATATGAAGAACATAATGGTCATCGTCCAAGCGCTCTGGAAATGATTAAAGCACCCCAAAATAGAAGATCAGCAAAACCTTTGTGTACGATGCATGAACAGTATAGAGTGGATGAGCGAGTTGGAAGACACTTGTGAAAGGCCCGTAAAGAAAGAGACAGTAGCATGGCAGCCACGGACCTTTGCACCAAGGTTTTATGGCGAAAAATTCAAACTTCGTACAAAATGTGAGGACGTTTAGGCCGAAAATTCATCGGCCCAATATATGACATTCGTATCGAAGGCCGTATTCGGGGCAACGCCCAAGCTGTAGACGTTGATTTTCGCCCGACGTCTACAATCGAGATTTCGTGAGGGGGCACTGGCGATCCTGCAAAACAAAGAAAGTAGGGTGAGCGTGGAGGGTCTACCCACCGGTGTGGTGGATGCCGTAGGCACTCCGACGCCCAAGTCAGTGAAGGAAATGAGGTACAAAAGTCGTAGAATGAGGGACAAGGTTAGATGTTACCTTAATCCTCGTCGGCTGCCGTGAGGGCGGTAGGTGGGAGGTGATGAGAGCTTGGGTGAGAGTTTTATTAGGCTATGAGTAGGAGAGCTGGAAATTGTGTCCCGCTTCCCCTTGGAGCCTCGTTTCATATATACCTATCTGAGGGGAATGCTCTTGATTACTCGTCCGTTTAGTCTTGGTAACGGTCAACTTTATGAGGGGTATTCACTGTATTTGTCTGTTGTAGGATGGAACAGATGGGTTATGAATGGTGTTTATGAACCTGGGCGTTATGTGGACTGGCGTGGGGTGAGCCTCGATTATGGTTTGGGCACGTGGTACTTCACTGGGCCTGGGCTTGTGAATCTCTAGGCCTCTATATATTTCAAATCTTGGGGCTTCCTTTTGAGGTAGAAGTTCGGGCCTAGGTCTTATGTTGGGGAGTCTGGGGTGCGTTCAGTTATTGGCCTGAAGCAAAAGGAAGAAATTACCCCTGGACCAAATTTGGCCCGTACAGTTTGTCCTCTACTCTTTAAGTCAATGAGTCCTTGGCTTGGAGAGTACTTGACGCGTGTGTCGCATGGGACGGGGCCATAGTATGTAGGTGTACTCGGGTGTTGATGCTGCCTATTGATTTGAACCAAATGAATATCAAGTTATGAATTTGACTCTACAAGAGCCATTGGGGAAGTACCCAGTCGACCGAACCAGATGATGGTCGGGATAAAAGTCATACGACATATGTATTCCATGTCTATAACTTGACTCGACATGAGTCCATAGGGAATGTCCCCGGTCGACTGGAGTTGATGAGACCAGGAGGATATAAGTCATACGACATGTGTAATCCATGTCTATAATTTGACTTGACATGAGTCCATGGGGAATGTCCCTGGTCGACTGGACTTGATGAGACCAGGAGGATATAAGTCATACGACATGTGTAATCCATGTCTATAACTTGACTCGACATGAGTCCATGGGGAATGTCCCCGGTCGACTGGACTTGATGAGACCAGGAGGATATAAGTCATACGACATGTGTAATCCATGTCTATAACTTGACTCGACATGAGTCCATGGGGAATGTCCCCGGTCGACTGGACTTGATGAGACCAGAAGGATATAAGTCATACGACATGTGTAATCCATGTCTATAACTTGACTCGACATGAGTCCATAAGGGATGTCCCCGGTCGACTGGACTTGATGAGGCCAGGATAATCTCCAGCCTACTAGTCCCGAAGAAGAACTGGGGGGTCTTCATGTTGTTTGGACCAGATAGAGATCCAGGTATTGAGTTGGATGATATTTCCTGTAAATTTCAAAACCACGAATATAGTATTTAAATGGGAAGAAAATATTTATACTTGTTACTTGGAGAGCATAACTGCTGATACAAATGATCTTTTTAATAACTGAGGGAGGTTACTTCTCTTATCTTCCAGATTGTCCCCTGGATCTCATAAGGCTTCTAAATCGGTCTCTACTTTATCAAGCCCGATGAAGGTTTATACAAGTCTATACAAAACCTTATGGAGATTTGGGAGACTTTGGTGTGGTTTTGGTCTTATAGCAAGACAAATAAATTTGTATAAAAGGAGACCACTCCACTCTCTGGATTCAAAGAAGCCCAAAAGACCAAGCATTCCAGGCCTTCAAAACCAACCCAAGAATGGCGAAACCAACCCATGTAGTCAAACGAACAGCTCATACTCCAAACAAAACGACAGCCAAAACAGTCGAAGAGAGCACTCACAGGTACGTTTCAAGACTACAAGCCTCAATGGGTCTCCACAAACAAGAGAGAGTTGATACCATGAGGCCCGATACTGCGAGGATCTTTTCTGCCATTTTTTTTTCTTACAACCGAAACTTTCCATGTATTCTTGATGCAGACTTTGAATGTAATGGTGGTATGAAATTTGGCCTTCGACTCTCTCTTGTAGAACCAAATAATGTCTGTCAACTGTTCGAGAGAATGTCATAAAGCCATAAAGGCATTATAATGAAAATCTGGAAACAAATCTGACTATTCAGTTGTAATGCTATTTCACCGCATCTTCCAGTTCCACCTCTGTAGAGTCGAGTTCAATTTACCGCACGGAGTCCGGATTGGTTTGGATCTGCGTCTGTGCAAGTAGTGGACTGTCGTGTGGACTTTGTTTAGTTTGTAGTTGTCAACGGGTGTGCTTCAGTGTTTTCTCCATAGGGCCCCGCAAATACTGGTTGACGTTGTGTAGGCTGATGATGGGCTTATAATCCGTTCAGCCCGACTGTGTCTTGATTTGGGCCATGAATTTGGTTGGGCTAAATCATGAGTGTTACGAATGTTGAATTTTTGACATGTTCAATTATCCTTGGACTCTACCGTCGCCTATGACCAGACTTGCATATGTCGTCTGGGTAGATCCATTGGGGTCATTCATCTAGTGAATAATCTTTGCGCCCTCTCTGTCCAAGAAAATCATAAAGCAAGGGTAGCATGGTTCCAAGTGTCGTAGCTTTAGCTTTTCGAGCGACGTGGACGAGGACACACCATATGCATGTAGCATGAAGTACGTCCCTTCAGCCTCCAATTACTTCACTCATTTTTAAACCCTCTTCTCTAGGGTTTCTAGGGTTTCTCATTTACCTCTCAAATATGGCAGACGTACCGCAATACTCATCAGACAGCACACCCAACAAATACAAATACGAGGACCAAACGACACCGCCTTCATCTAAAATTGTAGACGCTGGACGCCAAACTGTAGACGCTGATTTTCGCCCGACGTCTAAAATTGAGATTTCGTGGGGGGGCACTGGCGATCCTGCAAAATAAAGAAAGTAGGGTGAGCGTGGAGGGTCTACCCACCGGTGTGGTGGATGACGTAGGCACTCCGACGCCCAAGTCAGTGAAGGAAATGAGGTACAAAAGTCGTAGAATGAGGGACAAGGTTAGATGTTACCTTAATCCTCGTCGGCTGCCGTGAGGGCGGTAGGTGGGAGGTGATGAGAGCTTGGGTGAGAGTTTTATTAGGCTATGAGTAGGAGAGCTGGAAGTTGTGTCCCCTTTCCCCTTGGAGCCTCGTTTCATATATACCTATCTGAGGGGAATGCTCTTGATTACTCGTCCGTTTAGTCTTGGTAACGGTCGACTTTATGAGGGGTATTCACTGTATTTGTGTGTTGTAGGCTGGAACGGATGGGTTATGAATGGTGTTTATGAACCTGGGCGTTATGTGGACTGGAGTGGGGTGAGCCTCGATTATGGTTTGGGCATGTGGTACTTCACTGGGCTTGGGCTTGTGAATCTTTGGGCCTCTATATATTTCAAATCTTGGGGCTTCCTTTTGAGGTAGAAGTTTGGGCCTAGGTCTTATGTTGTGGAGTCTGGGGTGCGTTCAGTTATTGGCCTGTAGCAAAAGGACGAAATTGCCCCTGGACCAAATTTAGCCCGTACACAGGCAGGAACTATCCTCCCGTGGATGAAATGACGAGGACGTAATTAAGGAGACACTAGAGAAATTATGGTCGTATGATGCACCAACAAGGTGGGGTGAGGACCACATGCCGTAGTCCTCATATCACGAAGAAACGGAGGCAAATAACAAGGAGAGTGACGGTAAAGAATGGAAAATAACGAGCTGCGAAGAACGCACCAAGTTTGACAGGCGAAAACGGGATGAAACAGACGATAATGAGCCCCCTATTGTCATTCAGTTCGGCAGCATGCCACCGGTTATGGCCAACCATTACTTGATGTCCAGAGAATTCAAGGAGGACAACAGTGGGGAAGCTGGAACAAGCGAAGATGTCTATGAAGGTGATGAGGCAGAATTTACAGCGCTCTCGATAACGGATAGGGAAGCTTCAAATGAGGAAATGACCGACGTAGAAGAAGAAATAGACATCATGACCGAAGCCCGAAGAAGAGGGATATCACAGAATCGGCTTCTCAAAGAATTGTACGAGGCCGGAAACCCTGCAGTCGGAACATTAGGAGAGGACTTGGGACAATCTCCATACCTCGTCCTATATGGGACGCCCAAAATAAGACGGACAATCACCAAGGCAGAAAAGCGAAGATTGGTCGTCAATAATGTCTCGCACAATGCACCAGTCACGTTACCACCTTCTGGATGGGATACGGGAGGAGAAATACTTCGGGCCAGCGACGAGAGTGAGCAGATAGGCCTGTCAGGGAAGGTGATATTCCCAAAGCCACCACCACAAATGACAAAGCACCTTCGACCGTTGTATGTAAAAGCGAAGGCTAATGGGATACCTGTCACCAAGGTGTTGATCGATAATGGGGCAGCCATCAATGCAATTCCGGTAAGGATGCTAGGACGTTTAGCAAAGTCAGAGGATGACCTCATCCCTACGGAAGTGGTGCTAACAAGTTTCAATGGAGGAGCGATAACGGCCAAATGGGTCGTCCCACTAGACTTGCAAGTGGGAAGCGCTACAAAAACAGTAGTATTCTTTGTTATAGACGGGCCGAAAATATATAACATGCTCATATGATGAGATTGGATACACGGCAGCTGGTGTGTTCCTTCATCTCTTCATCGGTGCTTAGTTTTCTGGAACCAGAGAGACGAAGTGGAAGTGGTACATACCGACAATAAGTATTTCGCTGCAGAGACAAATTCGGCCGAATACTTCATGTACGAAGGAAATTACGGGCCGACCAGAGTCCTGACTAAAGGTGAAAGTTTGATTATTGTGGCTCAAAATGACGAGCCATATCCCGCGGGTCTGCTAAATGATTTGTTCGCGCAAACAAGGCCAATCACAGTGGTCTTTAGAGAGCCAACACGCAGTAATTTGAATGAAGTGCAGAAAGAGTAAAGAACAAGCCGCCCTTACGGCCACTAAGGCCAATCTAATGGCCTATGTAACAGAACGAGGAAGTGAGGCCGAAGCTCAGGCCGTGATCTCGGTCTTGAGGGATAAACTATTAGCACACCAGACAGAAGACAAGATAAGAGAGGCATGTGGGGTAGATTGTTTGCTGGAAGGAAGTCACAAGAGCGAACGGGAGGACGAAGAATACGCTCTAAACGGACGGCATAAGGCGAGCATGTCAAGGGCACAAGATGTATTGGACGAGGTAAACCTGGGAAGCGAGGACAATAGACACATCACTTATATCAGCAAGGAACTAGAGGCCCAGGTACGTGAAAAACTGATCCATTTATTACAATAATACAAAGATTGTTTTGCCTAGGACTACAATGAAATGCCTAGTTTAGATAGGACGTTAGTAGAGCATAGGTTGCCAATCATGCCAAGCCATAGACCACATAGACAGCCTCCACGAAGGTTTGCACCCAATGTCGTGCCCGATATTAAGAAAGAGGTTTAGCGCCTTTTAGAGGCGAAATTTATTAGGACGACCAGATATGTAGAATGGTTGTCAAATATCGTCCCAGTCATGAAAAAGAATGGAAAAATAAGAATCTGCATAGACTTAAGGAATTTAAACCTAGCAACACCCAAAAATCAATACCCCATACCGACGGTAGATTCCTTGGTAGATTCCACGGCAGGGTATCAAGTATATTCTTTTATGGATGGATATGCGGGTTATAATCAGATCTACATCGCCGAAAACGATGTACATAAGACGGCTTTTAGGTGCCCAGGTTCGTTAGGGTGTTATGAGTGGGTAGTAATGTCGTTCGGCCTAAAAAATACTGGGGCCACTTACCAGCGGGCCATGAATTTAATCTTTCATGACATGATCGGCCAATTTGTAGAGGTCTATGTGGATGATATAGTGGCTAAATCTGTAACCATGGAAGAACATTTTAGCCAATTGGCAATGGCTTTTAAGCGAATGAGAAAATTTAAACTAAAGTTAAACCTTGCCAAATGTGCTTTCGGGCTGTGTGCAGGAAACTTCCTAGGATTTCTAGTACACCAACGGGGGATTGAGATCGACATTAATAAATCTCGGGCAATCACTGAAGCTAAACCTCCGCGAAATAAGAAAGAGTTGCAAAGATTTTTAGGGCAAATTAATTTCTTGAGACTTTTATCTCTAATTGTGCAAGAAAAACTAAAGTGTTATCCTCTTTGTTGAGGTTAAAGGACAAGGACGAATTCCTCTGGGCCGAAGAACACCAAAAGGCTTTTGACAGCTTAAAGAAATATTTGTCGCAGCCGCCGGTGATGGTACCCCCTGTGCCAGGACGGCCAATGAAGTTGTACATATCTGGTGAAGAATAGTCTATAGCTGGGATGATCGCGCAAGACGACGACACGGACGTCGAAAGAGCCATTTATTATATTAGCAGACAATTGCTAAATTACGCATGTAATTATTCTCCAATGGAGAAATTATGCTTGGCTTTGTATTTTACATGTACTAAGCTACGGGCCTACCTTAGGCCGAGTATAGTGTACTTAATCACTAAAGTTAATATAATAAAGTACATGTTTTCTCGTCCTATCTTGCATCAAAGAGTTGGTTTCTGGTCCTTATCACTGTCAGAATTCGATATACGACATGAGCCCCAAAAGGCTGTAAAAAATCAAGCCTTGGCAGATTTCTTAGCTGACCACCCTTGTTTGAGTACCGTCAGAGAAGTAGAACTGGATTTAGACGAATGCAGTCTGAAACCATGGACGATGTATTTTGATGGGTCCAGTACAACAAAATGAGCAGGGATAGGGATAGTCTTAGTCAGCCCATTGGGTGAATCGTTCCATTTCTTAATCAGGTTAAATGAATATTACACTAACAACTAGGCCAAATACGAAGCCATGATATTTGGCTTGGAAACACTCTTCAATATGGGGGTAACACACGTGTCTATTAAAGGAGACTCGCAATTAGTGATCCAACAGGTAACATGAACCTTCAAATGCCAAAGCCCATCAGTCATGGCGCTATTAAATGTGGCTAAAGAATTGGTTGGTCAATTTGACCATGTGGAATTGGAACACGTTCCGAGGGAAAAAACCGAAATGGCCAATAATTTGGCCCAAGCAGCTTCTGGGTACAATCGCGTAAACATAGATGGTATATATAGAAGCAACGAGGTGAAGCCGGTCCTGATACGACGAAAGAATGGGACAAATGTCATGGCCGTTGAAATTGAAAATGAGATCAAAGAATTTCTAAAACGGCCCGAAGGTAGGAAAGATCAAAGGCTAAAGCTCAAGGCCTTGAATTATGTGGTATCAGGAGATGTGATGTATAAGAAATGCCAAGACGGCCTGTTGTTGAAATATGTAGGGCCATCGGAGTCCAAGACTATCATGGCTAAGATACATGAAGGTGTTTGTGGGGCTCACCAGGCCGGAATAAAGATGGGATGGCTGATTATATGGAGCGGCTATTATTGGCCGAAGATGGGAGAATCATGCATCTCATATGCCAAAGGATGTATTGCTTGTTAGAAGCATGGGTGTAGGACACAGAACTTGACGACGCTGTTCTAGACTCGCGGCCTATTTGGGAGTACGAAATAGTCCACAGAGGAACTATACCGGAGAAATAACATGGAGTCGCCACCCGGTGTGACCCGGGAAAATGTGATTTAAGGCCGCACTCACCCCTTGCAAGGGAAGACCTCAAACCGTTGGGTTCGAAATGGTCCCTTACTTATGTCACTTGTGATGATATGATTTTTGCAATAAACTAACCGAATCTACTCAACGTATATGTTCAAGGGTAACTTAGGTCTAGTTTGTATTCATCAAAATAACTCATAATCTAAGTTTGCATGTTTGAGAGTAAGTCTTTAAACACACAATGAGCACATTGAACCATTAAACCAAAATAAACAAATAACTATTTAAACATAAACATAAACTAAACAAAATATCATGCATAAAAATAACATAATCATGTTTTGGAAATAAATAATAAACTAGGCTAAATCATGCTTAAATAACAAATAAATAATCTACGAACTACATCATGCTCGAATACAAGTTTGGATGAAACGAAATATGTGTCTCTCAAGTGGTACGTGGCATTGTATCCCGAGTGCAAACCGCACTACCGTCCATTCGGATTCGGCTACGGAATTTACGTCCGGGTTTCCATCCGATATACCACAAAAGAGAACACGCATTTCGTTCATCCGGAATTCACATCATGCCTCAACAAACGACTCTCATGCGATAATATATTAAAATAAATAAAAGAAACGAAAGATAATAAGTAAAAAGGGTGCCCTCATGTCTAACCTCTTTTGTGGTCTCTCGAAAGCGCGTTACACGGCCGTCGGAAGGGTTGATGTTCCGCAACTTTTCTGGTTCACTAATCCAACGTTTTTCCACGATGTTTGGGCTGCTGTTTTCACTCTATTTCGCTGCTGTTTTTGTTGTATTTTCTAGTCACTATTTTTGGTAATTAGGGAACTGTTTTATGGGTTATTTGGACTGGTTTGGGGGCAGTTTTCGGGGTTAGTTCGGGGACTGTTTTGCGCAGTTTTTTAGGTGCAGTTTCAAGCAGTTTTTCGGTCAGTTTCAAGGGTAGTTTTGGCGAGGAAATAGGCGTGCAATTTAGGTTGTTTTGAGTGGACTGTTGTCGGTGAGGGGGACTTATGGTGCGCAGGGTGTGGCATGATTTGAAGGTTGGCGTAAGGGGTTGATGAAGCGTGTGCGTGAAGGGCTAGTTAGTGTGAGAGTAAAGAGGCGTGTTTAATGGCTTGAGCGGTTATTAACGTGAAGGGGCAAGTGTTGGCAATGAATTGAAGAGGCAAGGCTAGGCGTGTGCTTTTAACGTGAAAGGGCAAGTGTTGGCGTGATGGTTAGCGTGAGTGGAGGGTTTGCTTTTAACGTGAAGGGGCAGGTGGCGTTGATGTGTTGAAGGAAGCTTTTGATGCGTGGAGGGGCAGTGGGTTTATGCGGCTTATGGAGGGTTTGTTTCAAGGCTTCTTGTTGGACGGAAATGCAAGGTTTCTTGTGTGAATTATGTGTGAAGGAGCTAGGGTTCAATGTGTTGGTGTAGGGTCTCTTTTATAATGGTGGGAAAGGGTTATCCTTATTTGGGTAGGAAATGGAGATTGTGTAATTAGGGGGATATCTTTTAATTAGTGTGTTACAAGGAAATGATTTCTTTAATTAGGAAGGTGATTTATTTTAATTAGAAATGTTTATTTATGGAATTTAATTTGGATCTTTTAATTTGGGAATTTAATTTAATTTAAGTTTAATTTTAATTGGTTTAAATTTAATTTGTGACATGCATTTTAAATGTTTTAATTATTTTGGATTGGGCTTGGTGTGTGGTTTTAGGGATATGTGGGCATGGTTTGTGTCTTACGGGGGTTTGGACTAAGGGTGTGCTTTGAAACGGAGGTCCAACAAGCGAGTCCGAAACTAATCCAACGAGTTAAATCCAACCAAGTGTCAATTCTTGACATTTTCCCTTCCAACGTCCGTTTCCCGCGGCTTTCACAGTCAAAGAGGTAGTGTCTCCATACGAGACTCATCATCGAGACTTACATGCAAAAATGCAGTGCCTACAGTCTCCCCCACTTTGATGGGACTTATGCAGTGTGTGACAATGACAATCCTATCAAAGTACGTGCAATGCATTTTTACTTACCTGGCTCGCCAGCTGTCACCTGGTTTGTATGTTGCTCCGAACTGAATTTGATGATGTGCCATTCCCGGCCTGCTAAACCTCGTACCTAGGGTGTCGCGGTAGTCCACAATAGTCCACATGCCGTACTTGGCATGTTAAACCCCGTACCTAGGGTGTCGCGGTTGTCCACAATAGTCACATGTCGTACCTGGCGTGCTAAACCCCGTACATAGGGTGTCGCGGTAGTCCACAATAGTCCACATGCCGTACCTGGCGTGCTAAACCTCGTACCTAGGGGTCGCGGTTGCGTCTCCATACCTAGAGTGCCGCAGTTGTGTCTGAATTCCGTACCTGGCGTGCTAAACCCCATCTCCGAGGCGTTGCTGAAGTGATGACTGTCCATTTTCGAACTGTCCTCCATTTTCGGAGTGCCATTTTCGGCGAGCGAACCCCATTTTCGAAGTGTTGCTAATGTGATGATAGTCCATTTTCGAACCATGCTCCATTTTCGGAGTGCCATTTTCGATGAGCTAACCCCATTTTCGAAGTGTCGCTAATGTGATGATAGTCCATTTTCGAACCAAGCTCCATTTTCGGAGCGCCATTTTCGGCGAGGGGTAGTGGTCCATTTCCGAACCGTGCTCCATTTTCGGAGCGCCATTTTCGGCGTCTCATGAGATAATGGTCCATTTTCGAACCGTGCTCCATTTTCGGAGTGCCATTTTCGGCGTCTGATGAGATACTGGTCCATTTCCGAACCATGCTCCATTTTCGGAGTGCCATTTTCGGTGAGCTGATGTGATTGTGGTCCATTTCCGAACCATGCTCAATTTTCAGAGTGCCATTTTCGGCGAGCTGATGTGATTGTGGTTCATTTCCGAACCATGCTTATGTGAGAGTGGTCCATTTCCGAACCATTGTTGGTGGGAGACAGTCCATTTTTGAACCAATACTGATGTGAGAATGGTCCATTTTCGAACCATTGCTGATGTGAGAGTGGTTCATTTCCAAACCGTTGCTGATGAGAGATAGTCCATTTCCGAACCATTGCTGATGAGAGATAGTCTATTTCCGAACCATTACTAATGTGAGAGTGGTCCATTTCTGAACCGTTGCTGATGAGAGATAGTCCATTTCCGAACCATTGCTATTGTGAGAGTGGTCCATTTCCAAACCATTACTGATGTGAGATAGGTCCATTTCCGAACCATTGCTGATGAGAGATAGTCTATTTCCGAACCGTTTCTAATGTGAGATAAGGGTCTTGTTCCTGTGGGTCTTGTTCCCGATCTGAGTTGAGAGTGGGCTTTGTTCCCGAACTATGTAGAGAGTGGGCTTTGTTCCCGAACTGTGTTGACTGTGGGCTTTGTTCCCGAGCTGTACTGAATGTGGGCTTTGTTCCCGAACTGTACTAAATGTGGGCTTTATTCCCTGGGCTTTGTTCCCGAATTGTGTTGGCTGTGGGCTTTGTTCCCGAACTGTGTTGAATGTGGGCTTTATTCCCGAACTGTATGGAGAGTGGGTTTTGTTCCCTGGGCTTTGTTCCCGAATGGAGCTGACTGCGGGCTTTATTCCCGAACTGTGGGTTTTGTTCCCTAGGCTTGCATTTTCTGTTTTCTCTTCTTTATTTGTTGATACCTGTGAATACAAAACAAAACACAAAAAGGATGCAAGTGCGTTACATGTATGCATGCATGTATGGATGAATTTCCTATTCCGTCGGGTTAGGTCTTCTGCCAGTTCCCTAGGTGTCATTTTCCTGTAACTGTCTTTGGTCGCCCCCTGAGCCTGCTTACAGTTTCTTTCTGTCAATTCTCTTCTGGTGGTTGCTCAGTTTCCTTTGGTACCATGACTCAATATCTCGTTATGTCCCTGATTCATGAGGTGGTAGACTGGTCACCCTCAGTCTTGATTTAGCTTTCTGCTCTCCGCTGTTTGCACTTGGTCAGGATGAACCACATGGTGGGGCCTTCCATATCATCATATTATATTACATGCTACGAAATAGTCCCAATAATTATACATATTATCGTCCTCAAAGAATGCCCAGCAATGAAACCGGAGAACCTTCAAAACACTCAATGCAACTTAAATCCAAGTCTTTGAATAAATGATCTAAGCCAGACTCAAAGTGTGTGTGTGCAAAGGTTCTTTCACAGCTTGATCCTTAAGTAAGCCAACTTAATGATTTCGCTTCAAAAATCAGGATCGATGGGTCAAACCAACCTAGATGTCTCAGTTATGCTCTGCAATTGCTTTTTCCTGCTCAATGTGGTATGGTTTCATTTTTCTTTTCTTTGTCTCTCTTTTTTCTTTTAATTTTGAACTTCTTTTTTTTTTTCACACACATACCCTTTAAGGTTGCATTTCTCCTCATGGTGGTCCTAATACTCGCCCATGGGTAGCTTCACGCTTATCGGTTATAGGTGATTTACTTTCTCTTTTTTTTTTGCTTTAGAGACTTTTCTTCTATTTTCAACCATACCACACATCATAACATAAGCAAATCAAGATAGACATCTAAGCAAACGGTCATTCACCGACCTACAATTTCTTCAACTAGTCACTTTGCTAACTACTCAGGTTTTCACTGCTAAGAACCATAATCAAGTGCTTACGAGTCTAACATAGATCAATCACTCAAAGTATCAGATAAAAGCACGTCAAGGGTTTATCGTTTCTAAGGTTTCACCCTAAAGCAATCAATTTCATCATCGGACTTCTGTCTAACTATCAAGGACTAAAAACAAACAATTTTTTTTTCTTTTCTTTTTCCCTTTTCTTTTTTCTTTTCTCTCTTTCTTTCTTTTTTTCTTCTTTTTTTTTTCTCTTTTTTCTTTTATTCTTTTTTTTGAAGACCCCCCCAATGGTCTTTCTATCCTTGCCGTAAGGTTTTTTGTTTCTCGATTTCCTTTTCCTCGCTATCCACGTTTGCTAAACTCTTCTTGACAGGCCCCTCTTTTCCTAACCCAACGGATATCTATGATGGCTTTTAAGACACGGGGTTAACATGATGCGTGAATGCATGAGATGCGTGCGATGTATAAGATATAATATGCATGTGGTTGTCAAAAGCATAAAGGGGCAACTTCTATAGGATATATAACTATGGTTCACATGTGGGTTTATAGGAGTGTAGACAAAGGCTCTCGTCGACGAAGGGTTGCCCACAACTAGGTCTCCCCACTCAAGGGTCCGAGCGACCAAGTAAGCGCACCTTTTTTATACCTTAAGGTACATGCCAATGAGTTATGGTGTGTGACTGACTGTCAAATGGATATCCCGTTGTAGATTCCCCAGAGGGAGGGTGGAGCGAGGCTCTCTTAAGTACCCAAGCCCCTTAGGCTCTTATCGCTTGGTGTCAGTAATAAACAACGAGTCCTCCAAATTAGTCTATCACAGTAGGCTACAAGTAGATGATTATCTAAGTGCCTTCATAGTTTTTCCCCGAAATGTAGTGAATGAATGAAGATACCAAACCATCATCTAGCCTTAACAATGCCTTTGATTAAAACCCCCTCAACCTACTATAGAAACGGTCAACTAAAGCACAAATCATACACATCACGAGACATGATTTCGGGGCCGATTCTCTATATCCCCAGTGGAGTCGCCAGACTGTAGGACACAGAACTTGACGATGCTGTTCTAAACTCGCGGCCTAGTTGGGAGTACAGAATAGTCCACGGAGGAACTATACCGGAGAATAACATGGAGTCGCCACCGAGTGTGACCCGGAAAAATGTGATTTAAGGCCGCACTCACCCCTCGCAAGGGAAGACCTCAAACTGTTGGGTTCGGAATGGTCCCTTACTTATGTCACTTGTGATGATATGATTTGTGCAATAAACTAACCGAATCTACTCAACGTATATGCTCAAGGGTAACTTAGGTCTAGTTTGTATTCATCAAAATAACTCCTAATCTAAGTTTGCATACTTGAGAGTAAGTCTTTAAACACACAATGAGCACAATGAGCATATTGAACCATTAAACCAAAATAAACAAATAACTATTTAAACATAAACATAAACTAAACAAAATATCATGCATAAAAATAACATAATCATGTTTTGGAAATAAATAATAAACTAGGCTAATCATGCTTAAATAACAAATAAATAATCTACGAACTACATCATGCTCGAATACAAGTTTGGATGAAACGAAATATGTGTCTCTCAAGTGGTACGTGGCATTGTATCCCGAGTGCAAACCGCACTACCGTCCATTCGGATTCGGCTACGGAATTTACGTCCGGGTTTCCATCCGATATACCACAAAAGAGAACACGCATTCCGTTCATCCGAATTCACATCATGCCTTAACAAACGACTCTCATGCGATAATATATTAAAATAAATAAAAGAACGAAGATAATAAGTAAAAAGGGTGCCCTCATGTCTAACCTCTTTTGTCGTCTCTCGAAAGCGCATTACACGGCCGTCGAAAGGGTTGATGTTCCGCAACTTTTCTGGTTCACTAATCCAACGTTTTTCCACGATGTTTGGGCTGCTGTTTTCACTCTATTTCGCTGCTGTTTTTGTTGTATTTTCTGGTCACTATTTTTGGTAATTAGGGAACTGTTTTGTGGGTTATTTGGACTGGTTTGGGGGGCAGTTTTCGGGGTTAGTTCGGGGAATGTTTGCGCAGTTTTTTAGGTGCAGTTTCAAGCAGTTTTTCGGTCAGTTTCAAGGGTAGTTTTGGCGAGGAAATAGGCGTGCAATTTAGGTTGTTTTGAGTGGACTGTTGTCGGTGAGGGGGACTTATAGTGCGCAGGGTGTGGCATGATTTGAAGGTTGGCGTAAGGGGTTGATGAAGCGTGTGCGTGAAGGGCTAGTTAGTGTGAGAGTAAAGAGGCGTGTTTAATGGCTTGAGCAGTTATTAACATGAAGGGGCAAGTGTTGGCAATGAATTGAAGAGGCAAGGCTAGGCGTGTGCTTTTACGTGAAAGGGCAAGTGTTGGCGTGATGGTTAGCGTGAGTGGAGGGTTTGCTTTTAACGTGAAGGGGCATGTGGCGTTGATGTGTTGAATGAATCTTTTGATGCGTGGAGGGGCAGTGGGTTTATGCGGCTTATGGAGGGTTTGTTTCAAGGCTTCTTGTTGGACGGAAATGCAAGGGTTTCTTGTGTGAATTATGTGTGAATGAGCTAGGGTTCAATGTGTTGGTGTAGGGTCTCTTTTATAATGGTGGGAAAGGGTTATCCTTATTTGGTAGGAAATAGAGATTGTGTAATTAGGGGGATATCTTTATTAGTGTGTTACAAGGAAAGGATTTCTTTAATTAGGAAGGTGATTATTTTTATTAGGAATGTTTATTTATGGAATTTATTTGGATCTTTTAATTTGGGAATTTATTTAATTTAAGTTTAATTTTAATTGGTTTAAATTTAATTTGTGACATGCATTTTAAATGTTTTAATTATTTTGGATTGGGCTTGGTGTGTGGTTTTAGGGATATGTGGCATGGTTTGTGTCTTACGGGGTTTGGGCTAAGGGTGTGCTTTGAAACGGAGGTCCAACAAGCGAGTCCGAAGCTAATCCAACGAGTTTAAATCCAACCAAGTGTCAATTCTTGACATTTTCCCTTCCAACGTCCATTTCCGCGGCTTTCACCAGTCAAAGAGGTAGTGTCTCTATACGAGACTCATCATCGGGACTTACATGTAAAAATACAGTGCCTACAATGGGCCCATTCAGAGGGCACCAGCAACCGAAATGATCCTCATTATTAAACTATGGCCATTCATAGGATGGGCGATAGATTTGATATGGAAAATATATCATGCATCGAGCAAAAGGCATATTTTCATTATCGTTGCTACCGATTTTTTTACCAAATGGGTGGAAGTTATTCCGGTATTGGAAATCTCCCAAGAGCAGATCATCAAGTTCATAAAAGAGCATATCATTTACCGATTCGGTATACCGCAAACAATAATGGTAGATCATGAA
>SKCR01036013.1:0-38332 GCA_019454045.1 Zanthoxylum bungeanum
GCGTGAGAGTGGTGAGTGAGAGAGAGAAAATGATTTTAGTTTATATATTTATTTTATTTTCCAAAAAACAAAACAAATATATAAATCATTTTCATATATATCAAAAGTCAAAAAGCAAAAGTCTATTAATGCTTTTCCAACAACTATATCACTATTCATCATCACTCAAATCAATCAATCCAATTGTCACATCACTCAAAGTGACATGTGATTTGACGTTTGATGTGACTAGCGATTTGACGCTTGATTTGACTTGCGTGCCGCACTCGAATTCTAAATGCGAATGCGCTCGCAAATAATCCCGGGCTCGGGTTCGCTAATTCCAAATTAACGAATTTTCCGTCGCGTCGTAATTAAATGATTACGCCTAGCGAATTCACTATTCACGTCGCTAACGAATTAATTCTAAATTAATTCGTTCGCCCGAATTAAAATCCAATTTCAATTCCGCGTCCAAATCCAATTTCATATAATATATCGAATATATTATTTTATCGATTAATTCCAAATTAATCATTCTCTCTCTTTAAACGATATTTTATCCCAGATAAAATATCTCCGTAATTAATCCTAGATTAATTTTCTCTCTCTAGAAATTAATCTTCTCTCTTTACTAATTAATCCCAGATTAATCATAGTGCGAGTCATACATAATCGGTGAATCTTTGGGAAGCGACCCATGAGATCTCCGGATATGTTGGCAGTAAATACGGTCGTCGGACTATCTGAACACGTAAGTACCCCGTACTACGTTTATAATAATTTACAAGACAAGGTTGGCTTCTAGCAAAGCGCCATGCCTACCCAATTCTCCAGAAATATTCTTACAGGAATATATAGATCTGTATCAAGCGTAGTATACCGTAGTATTGCATATATCAGCCCAGTATCGGATAGTCACGTGCTAGGGCTGGGGCTGGATAAGTGTCTGCCCCGTCCGAAGCACATGTCGGATGTCTGGTAACTAGTCTCTATAATCGGATATACATGACCTTGTCATAATATCCCGATGGCCGGCCAGCACTTAAGAGCATTAATACCGTATCCTGCGTGACATCATCTCCACTATGACTGAAGTGATACTTCTGTCTCGACATCACACCCAATACACTACGACTCTCTGATAAACCCAGAAGTGGTGTACGCAGAACCGGTTAAAGTCCTGTACCACCAAGACCAAAGTCTATCGATTATCGTAAGTATTAGCGATGCAAGTCTCAGGTTAAGACTATACACACCTACCTTGATTTCGGCCTCCCATAGACACATAGTCATAATACCAATGGGATTCTGAGGGGTCTTTCCAGAGCGAAGCTGTTTCCCGTACCATCGGTGAAACACAACCTCCTATCGCACTTGCATAAGTATCCAATACTTATATATATGAGAACTATGCCGTTGTGCCCTCACAACGCGCACAAGTGCAATACTAGCCTATTCCGTATTATCGATGTCCTGTCTCGATAATACTACGACTAGGGATATTTAATGATTAATCCTTCGTGGACTGATACTGTCTCATATCATTCTCAATCCAGGAACTAATCATATGGACCTCTCTTCATTTATACATCTAAGGTGATCTAATCACAAATGATGAGAGTACAATCTCCTTTGTCACATAGTTAATTTGCTACAACAACAAAATGATCTGTGCAAATAGTGACGCTATGGGTCATTTTGTCCAACACAATGTCAGTCACCGCTAGAGGTGGATTCTCCTACTTCATTACCTTTATCGATGATCATTCGCGATATGGGTATGTGTACCTTATACTGTACAAATCTAAAGCCTTTGAGAAATTCAAAGACTTCAAGGCTGAAGAAGAAAACCAGCTTAATAAAAGTATTAAGTCATTAAGGTCTGACCGAGGTGGTGAATACTTAAGCAACGAATTTCAAGATTACTTGAGAGAAAATGGCATTGTTTCCCAGTGGACTCCTCCGGGAACTCCACAACATAACGGGTGTCTCCGAAAGGAAAAATCAGACATTATTAGATATGGTTCGATCAATGATGCCAGACACAGATCTACCTCTTTCATTTTGGGGTATTGCTTTAGAAACTGCAACACTACTTCTAAACCAAGTTCCTTCTAAGACTGTTAGTCAATCACCATATGAGTTATGGTCTGGGAAACGTCCTAGTCTTAGTTATCTAAGAGTTTGGGGATGTGCCGCACATGTCAAGCTCACACAAACTAACAAATTGGATGATAGGGCAGTTAAATGTAATTTTGTAAGATATACCTTGAACTCAAGAGCATACGTGTTCTACGTCCCAAATGAACAAATAACATTTGTCTCACGAAATGCTAAATGTCTAGATAATGAATTCCTTCTCAAGAAATATAGTGGGAGTAGACTTGACCTCGATGAGGTACGAGAAGAACAAACTAAAATAGAACTAAACCCATGCCCTTCAAAAGAACAGCGACGGAACAACCACAAGGTTATGAACTCAGAAGGTCTGGTAGAGAAAGACATGAGCCTGAAAGATATGGTTTCCTTATTGATGAGGAAAATGATCAAATGATTGATAATGACGATCCTACCAGTTATGACAAAGCAATGTGTGACATTGATTCAGTCAAGTGGCTTGAGGCCATGAAATATGAAATAGACTCTATGTATCAGAATCAAGTCTAGGACTGGTAGATGCACCTGAAGGGATAAAACCCAATAGGCTGCAAGTAGATTTACAATCGTAAAACTGATACAGAAGGCAACATCCAAACTTATAAGGCTAGGTTGGTGGCGAAAGGTTATAGAAAAATCCAAGGAATTGACTGTGACGAAACCTTCTCGCCTCTTGCAATGAGAAAGTCCATTCGAATTTTACTGGCACTGGCTGCACACTTTGATTATGAGATTTGGCAGATGGATGTCAAAACATCTTTCCTTAATGGGAACCTCATAGAGGAAGTCTGTATGACACAACCTGAGGGGTTTGCATCTAAAGATGATCATAATAAAGTATGCAAGCTTAAACGATCCATTTATGGACTCAAGCAAGCCTCCAGAAGTTGGAATATACGATTTGATGAGACAATCAAAGTATTTGACTTCATCAAAAATGTATACGAGCCTTGTGTTTACAGGAAAAATAGTGGGAGTGCTGTTGTATTTCTTGTATTATATGTCGATGACATATTAATCATCGGGAATCATATTCACATGATGCAAGCCACCAAGCAATGGTTAACTTAGAATTTCTCCATGAAATATTTGAGAGAGAAGCAGCATACATCCTCGACATTAAGATCTACCGTAATAGATGTAAGAGGTGTTAAGACTTTCTTGTAGGGGTTTTTTAGGGGCAGAATATCCGGTAACGCAGCGGAAGCGGCAGAAGATCGTATCTTCCGATTTCAAAACTTTTTCTCGGATTAATTAAATAAACATATTTATTTAATTATCCAATAATCAAATTATGAAATAAAATTCAAATAAATCATATTTAAGTGAATTTACCAAATTACCCTTACTTTAGTATTTTGTCCATTTTAGTCCGAAATTGATCTAATCAATTTTGAATGATTCTAAATCATTTCTAAGATGAACTTAGCATGTTCAAAACATCAAAACACCAAAAGCACCAAAAATCCCAAATTTTTTAATCCTTGGCCGAATGCACCTCCAAGGTGCCATTTTGTGCACTTTGTCATTTCATGTATCAAAACACATCAAGATGTAATCCAATGAACATGAAAATTATATGCATCATATACACATCCAAATACACAACATATATGAAAACCCCCAAATTTGGAATTGGTCATGAACCCTAATTTTTCAATTTCTTCAAATTGGACAAATTAGACCAAATGGGTAAAATCAATTACTTTAATCATGTTTCTTCCATCCAATCAAAGTCTCAACACAATGAAACAACTCAAGATAAAATCTAGGTCATCTAAGAGGGTCAACAACTCTAGATTAGCAACATGGTTTCCAAAACCTTAAAAGAACAATTATAACTACACTAGTCACAAGCTTTCTCCATTATACATGCTCTACACTTTCACCAAAACTTCCATCATCAAAAACACAAGGAATAAAGAATAGAAAAACTCAAGAACATCACAAGATGTTGCCCACAACAAGAGGAACAAATTACTCTCTAATGGAAGGTTGGAAATACTTACTATTTTCCAAGCTTTTCTTGATTTTTTCTTTCTTTTCTCTCTAGCTTCCTTTGCTTCCATTAATGGAGTTTTCTTTAAAGTGTATTAGGTTATCAAATGAAAATGAAATGAAAACAATATATACTTGTTTTACTTTAGCCTTGGCCGAAATTGGCTAAGCCAAATACAAGAAAAATAATTTCAATTTCATTTCACTTTACATTTAGTCAACTTGCATAAATATCTTAATAACACTTTATTAGATATTTAATTAAGTCAACAAATGCAACTAAGATAAATATAACTCTTATATACTAAGTGTATTGCCGAAATTAATGGAAAATAAAGGAAAAAAGATATTTTTATTTTTCAAACAATTTTGAACAAATATCTTAAGAAGTCAAAATCAATTTGACAACCTTTTCCTTTAATGTAAAGTCAAACATTTACACTTATAATCATTTCCTAACTTTATCATTGGGGATATATTTATATTTTAATTATATTAATCATTTAACAATTAAATAATTAATTAATTAATTAAATACAAATATATCAAATATATGTATTATATTACTTTAAATATCTCAAATACATATATGATGATATATGTCAAATACCTTTATTTGACTATTTATTAATGTGTATTTAATAATATCATATATTAAATACAAATACACATTAATTAGGAAATGACGGTTCGGCCCGTTCGCATGTATTTTTCGTTTAACGATTAAACGATTTATAAATAATCATCATTATTCATAATTGTTGCTCTAGTGCTCTACGAGTATGTTTCATTATTGAGACTCTCTAGATTCAGGTATATCCGTCATGAAATCCAATTTCATGTACATAATCTATCCACCCGTAGATTATGACGATCACAGATAAACTAGCTGAATCATACAGGTCGAGGTCATTGCATACGTATAATCCCTCCGGCACAGGTATTGAGATAATCCCAGAGATATAGATGTAAACGTCAAATCTCTATAGGTATTATCTCGTCGACGTATCTATTAGCAATCTCTAAATAACACTCGGAACTTACTTCCGAGTATACTGTGGCCACAGATTTAACAGACTGCTAAATATATATGGACTACCTATGCTCTGTACACAGAACTGACGGATCCTATCTTGACACACACAGGATATCCTGAGGATCGATCCACACCCAACGAACAGGCGGAGGTCTGATCTAAATAGATCGGTGACGTGACTGCCATCTAAGTGTGGAGGATGTCTCATACATCCACAGTGGTGTCTCAAGTCGAAGGACCACTATGCTACTCAACCCGAGAAGATTCTTATTGACTTTGGTGTACCATCCATTAAGAATCTTCGGTGAGCCGTTCAGTGTTTGTCCATTATAAACACCTACACGTCTATACGAGTCTCCCTAGACTCATGGTTCATTGGGATAAACCATCGGACCAAGTCTCGATATACGACATGTACTGGTCTCAACGGATTTGACTAACCGACCCGTGTTAGCAAATCTTGACCAGGAACTATGTTTGATAATAATCATATAGCAGTGACATTTCCCAATGTCAATTACAAACTAACTTTGTAACTATGTACTGCATTATATATTATCGGGCCTTTGTCTAATATATACATATCACTAAACCATATTTAGTTTCAATCTAATCGTAATCAGATCGAATACGTATATAAGAACAAGAGGTGCAACCATAAATAAGTAATATTATGGAATAATGGGATGTTTGTATTCATGAATCAGACATAAATACGGTCCGGATTGGCGCTCTGAGCACCAACCCCAACATTTCTCAATCAACGTACATAGATAATGTTTTGAAAAGATTCAAAATGGAAGATTCCAAATGAGGTAATTTACCTACTTGTTATGGAATCAAATTATCTAAGAAACAATGTCCACATACTCCTTCAGATAGAGAGCGTATGAGTAGGATCCCTTATGCTTCAGCAATAGGATCCTCATGTACGCTATGTTATGTACAAGACATGATGTATCTTATGCTCTTAGCATAACGAGCAGATATCATGCAAATCCTGGTGAGCAACACTGGGCAGCTGTCAAAACAATCCTCAAGTAACTGAGAAGAACTAAGGATGTGTTTTTGATATACGGAGATTGTTATGAGATGAAAGTCATTGGTTACTGTGATGCGAGCTTTCAGACCGATAAGGATGACAGTAGATCGCAAACAAGATATCTGTTTAGTTTGAATGGTAGTGTGTCAGTTGGAAAAGTTCAAAGCAGTCAACTACAGCGGACTCCACCACTGAAGCCGAGTATATTGCACCATCTGAGGCTGCTAAAGAAGCAGTCTAGATAAAGAAGTTCATCACGGAGCTGGATAAAGAAGTTCATCACGGATATGGCGTATACCCAACTTGTGGATGGGCTATATGTACATGTATTTGTAATATTTTCATAATTAAATTAAAATGACAATCTTTATTATCTTGTCTTACATAACTTATATGAATCATCAATACTGTAATAAAGCCCTTGGAGTAATAAGACAATGGCTTCCACGCATTATGAGAATCGTTACTCTTAAATGTTCCTAGTAATAGTCTTGTGAATAATCTGGCCGTTCATAAAGCGTAGAAACTAGCATGATGATATGATCCGCCCTTAAGTGGGGTAGCCGATCTCATAGGCTACTAGCGGAGATCCGTCCGCTTGGTGTATCACATGGATGTATGAGTTTCTCGTGTCCATCGAAATGACCGCCGAAAGTTTTCATATGGAGTGTTTATCCCATGTGTCTGTGAGAACTTTCATGTATCGATTATATGACTAGTTCTTAGATTTGAGGTCTTTACAATCTTATGTGTAGATCAAATAACTTTGACATTCTCCTTCCCCGGTTCAAAAGATCTGGTCAAAAGGGTATGATTGGGTCATATGTTGAAACACATGAAGTTTGTAAGGATACAACAGAGAATCTTCACTCTCTCGGATAATATTTTCTTATAAGAGTAGTATTCCAGTTCGCGGGTTGATATGTGTGATCAGTGCTTGAGACTGTGGCCACAACAGAAGAATCATGTGAGATTCTTGGGTTAGCACGATTCATGATACTATCAACATCATACCTTTGACCATATGGGTAGACACTTTTCGTACCCTAGGTCAATAGGTGGGATACAGTGAGGCGATTGACCGTTATCATATGTAAATCGCATGCAGAATGGGTATAATATATATATATATATCTTTCCTTCTCATTTGGGGGCCTTGTCATCTTGCTAGATGTCAACCTTGGTCATTGAAATCGAACGACCATCTGATCGGAGGATAATTTATGTTCGATTAAATTATTACGATTAATTTCTTGTCCAACTTGAGGGGAACCCAAAGGTCACAGACAACAAAGTCGAAATCAAGGGTTAATAGTGCACAGTACAAATATAACAGCATATATGATTGATGTAGGAATTGTTCATAAATGGTTCAATGTGTTTAATTATGAATAGATCATTTATGAGTTCCATAGCGGCTTAGGGATTGGTGAATGACGATGGGGGCACTTTGGGAATTAGAATTAAAAAAATACATACTTTTCATGTGAATAGTAATGTGAATAGTAAATTTTTTTTGTTTTTGTTTTGATATCCAATTCGGCCCAAACGCTTATTAGGGTTTTATAATCTCATTAAACCACTAAATTAAGATCCAATGGCTAAGATTAAATTAGTTTATTTCCCCCCCGTCGGATTCGTAATTAATTTTGTTGTCTTTGGAGCACTATATAACCCAAAGAAATTCTTCACAAATTTTACACCAAACCTTTCATATCTTGGGTTTATATAAGTGAGCAACTCTAAGGTTAAGAGTAAGCCACTATTTTGAGGATCCTTAAGTCTAATTGGCTAGAGGAACCTCGAGTTATAAGTTTTGAGGTATTTGCTTAGGCTAGCACCAAGGCAAAATACCCGTGCACTCAAGGCGTAGTCTTGCCGTTGAGTTTTGGCTTTGGTGTGTGCATCTTTGGAGGCCACACACTTGGGTGGCTCTTTGGAACATGGAAGAGCTTGCTGAGTTTAAGAAAAGCTTGTAGATTGGAGGGTGGACTGGAGGAGTCTTCGTTCAAGTAAGTCTTTTTCTTTCTTTATTTTAATTAGAGTTCTTATGATAGTTAGCATGTTTAGGTTTATGATCTTTGCATGTTTTATGAGTTTTATGCTTAGAATATATAGTAACATGCCTAGGCTTGTAGAATAATCAAAATAAATGGGTCTTGGGCAAATAAAGCGGCATAATAATTTTTATTTTCCGCTGCGCACTCGCGGCCGCTTCTGACCGGCGTAAACACACACGTATAACGCAAGCGCACGTTCGTTCAAGTAGTATAAAATATCGATCCCATGAGGACTTAATATCTAAACTATTAATTTATGAGGTCAAATGATTACTAATATCTAACAAGTTGATTGATTGATTTGAAATGGTGACGATTCTAAATTTAAAAGCAAGTAAATAAAATGGTTCGAAAGTAGGTTGGTGGAAATTCAAATTTAAAAAACTATCCAGGGTTGTGATTTATTCCAATTTATTTAAAAGATGAAGTGGTTATCTTATAGTTGGGTAAAATATTGATTTATTAACCTGGAACACTAAATTATGTAAAAGCCTCTTCCGATGGTCAATTACAAATACCTAGTATAATCTAATTGAACCATATGTCTATGTCAACCAAATTACCTTTTCATTAAGTTTTGAGTTCCAATTATGGCTACCCCCGCCCGACAGGTATATTCCTATCCTGTAAGGAAATCTATTAAAGGGTTATCTATCCTCAAGGAAGATCGTGGGCTATTGATCTAAGGTCTTAAACTTAAAATCCCTATGTCTAGTTCATTTTAAGTTTACCTAATCAATTTTATTAATGGCCAGTTAATAAAAAGCATTAAGATTAAGACTCAATAAATAAATCTTTAAATTACCCAACCTATAATCTAACCCTTATAAAACAGTGATATTGAAATTCATCACAACCCCAGATAACTGGCTTAGTTACGACATATATTTACGGTGTAAAAACTTAAATAAAAAAAGACATAAAGTAAATTGCTGAAAATTAAATACTGAAAAGTAAATTGCTGAAAAGTAAATAAAGTAAAAGTAAAAGTAAAAAGTAAAAGTAAAAAAAAAATTAAAATAAATTACTGAAAGTAAATTGTTGAAATTAAATAAAGAAAAGTATAAAAAAAGAATGCTGGGGTTAGAGGATCAACTTTTATTACTACTATTTTAGATATCTCCCTTAATATAATATATTAACTTTGCGTGATAATTACTAACCAGCATATAGGCGGTATCCTGATTAAGTCAAATTAATAATTAATTACCAACCGACCACCAGGCGGTATCCATATTAAGTCAGGTTAAAACCAATTTATAATTAATTACCACCGACCAATATAGCGGTATCCCTTTTTAAGTCAGATTTTAATAGTTTTTATATTATAATTAAGGGAGATTAATCTAAATAGTAATAATAAAAGCTTACCTTTTTCACCCACAGCAAAGGAGAATTACCTCCTCATTGCTTGAAAAATAAAAACTGCAAAAGTAAAGAAAGAAAATGTTGTGCGTAAAGTAAATTGCGGAAAGTAAAAACTGAAAAGTAAAGAAAAGAAAGTGCGAAAGTGAAAATTAATTACTAAAACTGTAAATAACTAAACTAGATACAATTTCTTATTTATTCATTAAGAATTTCAAAGAAGAAAGTATGAATTTTACAAATGAAATGGCTTGGTATTTATAGGCAAATTTTGCCACCATCAAATAATCCATCAATTCTCCACCAAATCCATTATTAATTTCTCCACTAATTACTCCACCAAATCCATAATTGCTCCACTAATTGCTTATCTTGTTTGGTTTTGATTTGATAATTTTTATTAATTATTAATTAATTAATATTTTGCTTTGAAAATGATTGATAATGACTTTTATAATTATACATCACACACTTCTGGATGGTTCATCACTTTCGGTCATGAAATCATCAGAATTTGAAAATATGTTCTCTTTCAAAGTTGTAGATATTTGAGTCTTCTTTAATCTGGAACTTGAATCAGCTCAATCCGATATCTGAGTAAAAGTAATGCCCCAATACGACAGATGCACAAAACTGGAATTTCCAAAACTGCACTTCGTCAAAACGCTCTTTCAAGTTTCCAATCTCCAAAATTAATATATCAAGTCCAATAATTGCCCTTATTTGATCCACATTTCATCCTAAATGATTTCATTGAGACCCGATATTATTTTATCTGCAAAATAAACTAAAACACATCAAAAAGTTCATTAAACCCGAGAAACTAAATAAAATATTAAGTTAAGGGGCGGTAAATATTGATATATTTCCGCTCATCACACACCCCCAAACCTAACATTTTGCTAGTCCTCGAGCAAAACAACAAATAAAAATAAATTAAACTAATCCACTTTCGTAGGGATCACGGTTGCATTTAGCATATGCAACAAGCCTTTAACCCCTTGGTGTCCCTAGTGGACGAGTTGTAGTCTCGTGAGGGCTTATACAGCAACGATACCCACAACGTTTTACAAAAGTAAAAAGATAATAAAACTAATGCACACAAAAGCAAAAAGACAAGAGAAAAAAGAATAAAGATGTTAGTGACTAATCAGGTGAAACTTTTACTCCAAGTTACTAGTTGTTTTGTTTTATTTTAAATTACTGAATAAGTAAATTCTCCGATTATTTTTACCATTCTTCATATACATGGCCAAAAAAATATTAAACATCTCATTTTTTCCCACAACAGTCATAAGTGCAGTTGATAAGAGAGTAATATTTTTGTCCTAAAGTTCTATCAGATTTAACACCTTTTGGTAGCAATGGAATAATTTTTCTCATTTTTCTGATTTTTTTCTTTAATTTTTTTTTTCTATTTTTTATTTATATACAATATCTTCCATCTATGTAGCGAGTGTTGGGTCGGTGGCTCCCAAACCAGTTGGCTTTAGGGCACCAGGTGTTAAGACACCCCTACAGACTTAATTACCCAGACTTCAGATATATATATTTTTTTGCAGCATCTTTGATCCATGTAACGAGCTTTGGGCCAGTGACTCCCAAACCAGTTGGCTTTAGGGCACTAGGTGTTAAAACACCCTTACAGACTTAATAACTCGGATCTCAGACGTTTTTTTTTTTTTTTTTACTCCATTGTTTTTTGAGATGCTTCCTCCAATTAAACTAGAGCACTGAATATTACAAACTTTTCAATTTTAGCTCATGTCCGTATGTTACCAAGCATGTTGATAATACCTGCTAACTGAAATATGGAGATTCCTTTTAGTCCGTTTTAAGGAGAATTCACAAATTAAATATTCAAAATGAAATAAACAAAAATTAACTTGTTTTGAAATAGGTTTCAGATACGTCTCAGGAGTGGAAACTCCTTACTCAGCTATCTCTTACCAATTTCACATTTTTAGTCAAAATAAAAATACAAAAACATAAAATATTTTTGTAATTTTTGAAAATTTTCCATTTTTTTTGTATTTTTCGAAATTTGAACTAAAAATAAAAACAACATACAAACAAAACAAAAAAAAGGTACTAATCAACTAATTTCCTCCCCCAAACCTAAATGAGACATTGTCCCCAATGTCTTAAACAGTAAAAGGAGAGTTAAGAAGGTCGTACCTGGTTAGCTGAAATCTACAGGAAATTAAAGGTTAAGATCTAGATTAATCCTACGCCTCTTACCACGATCGTCCTCAGACCAATTTATCTTTGAAATGATAGGGTCAACTTGTGGTTCATAAGCTATGAGTTGGTCTATTAGATCCGGAGCAGTTCTGGCAGTGAAGATGAGTTCTTTCATAGGTTTTGACACGAACCCATTTCTCCGAGCATCATCAAGAAACACACAAAGAAAATCATAAAACCCATCAACATTGAGCAATCCAAGCGGTTTCTGGTGTATGTTCAAGTTCGCCCAAGATAGTACTATAAATATTTCCTCCAATGTGCCCAAGCCACCTGGCAAAGCGATAAAAGCAGCAGCACGGTTAATCATTTCTACCAATCGTTCAGACATACCTGGCACGATCAGTTCCTCTCCGTTTGATGATCCAATAAGATTTGCCTCTGCCAAGGGTTTTGGGATGATTCCCAAAACGTGACTGCCTCCATTCCTGTACAGCCTTTGAAACGATCCCCATTAGTCCAAGATTGCCTCCGCCATATATTAAGTGCATATTCCTTGTAGCTAAGACTCGACCCAATTCCTGTGATGCTTCTATGTATTGTGGCTTAGTACCAATACTACTACCGCAAAACACACAGATGTTCTCAACTCGTCTTCTTGAAGTGGCTTCCATGTTTTTATGTATTTCTTTCTCAAATCTGGATGCCTTCAAAAGTGCAATGACGGGCTGAATTTATAATACCTGAAAGGGTGAGTAAAAATAGCACAAGTATCTTCCAGAGGACGATTAGTAGCGAAATATTATCGTGATAGTCAAAAAGGTCTGGATCATGTCGGAGAAAATAAAAGAAAACAACAAAACAAATCACAATTATTAGAAAAGACAAAGAGATATAATATTTACAAGAAAAATAACGGCTTGATTGACGTCTATGCGTCAGGGACAAGCTTCCCATCCAATTTTCTTATAAATTGGCAAACAGGGTCTTTTTGAGTCAGATTCCCGAGACTTAACAATTGTCTTTCTTTTTGGAATTGTGTATGTAATTTGCGAATGGCTATGTGAACATATCCACTGGGATGCGTCTCAAGAGTTTAAGATATTTCATCTACAGACTCCTTACTCAAGCCATCCCTAATGAATTTAATTTTGTCTTCGCGATTATCAGACACCATTCCTAAAGAACGACAACGAGTGTTGCAATTAAATCGTGCACATTTAAAACAAACACTTATTTGCTTAGCTCTTCGTTTCTTTGCATAGGTGCTTCTTCCAAAACCAGGCAGATGTGAAATAAAAGAGTCAAAAGACTCACCTGCCAATCGGACTCGTGCTTCAATTACCCAACGAATATCATTAGGAACACCATGAATTGTCAGTAACCTCATCCGTTCCAAGCGAGCTTTGTAAACTTTCATCAGAGATTTTTGAGGGAGAGAAGGAAATTGCTTGCGAAGATTTGCGAGAGCATCTTCCATTTTGAAATGACTAATCCTGCAAAAATTAAACACAACACAAATAAAACACACACCAAATCACAATATATATACAAATTGCATGGGTTGCCTCCCTGCGAGCGCTAAGTTTAAAGTCGTCAGCCAGACTTGGCTTCTCGAACGTTAAGCTGGATCTGAAAGTGTAACACTTTCTTTTTGTCGCTCAAATGATTCTCCCCATAGTGCTTGACACACTTGTTTTTAACCTTGAAAGTTTTGTTAGCATCAGGATCATGTATCTCAACGGCTCTATTTGGTAAAAACTTTGGTGATCACAAATGGACCTGACCACCGTAATTTTGGCTTCCATGGGAAGAATTTCACCCTTGATTTGTTTAACAGTACCTTCTGCCCTGGTTCCAGTTGTATGCGCATTAACTTCTCATCATGTCTTTTCTTGCCCTTTTCTTTGTACAATTTGGCATCTTCAAAAGGCTGATTGTGAAATTCCTCCAATTCATTGAGCTGGTGGAACTTTTTCTCTTCTGTTGCTGTAGTGCAAGAATTGGCTCTTTCAGTGCAAAAGACGCTTTATCTTTAGACTCTACAGGCAATTGACATGTTTTAAGTTTGTCAGTAGAACTTTGCATTGCATTGGAGTTCTGAATGGTACTGTGTATCACATCGAGTCTGAAACATTCCTCCTTCTTTTCATCATCTGGGAAATTCATGGCCTTGAAAACATTGAATGTTACTCTTGGTCTTGTCTGTACCCTCATGGTTAATTCTCATTTTTGTACATCAATAATGGTTGACCTATAGCCAAGAATGGTCTCCCAAGGATGATTGGCACGTTGCGTCTTCCTCCATATCAAGGACAATAAAATCTGCTGGGAAAATGAATTTGTCAACCTTGACCAGCACATCCTCAACTACACCTCTCGGAAATACGAGCGTTCTATCAGCAAGTTGCTGTGAGACTGAAGTTGGCATTGTTTCTCCAATCTGTAATTTCCTGAAAATAGAGAAAGGCATCAAGTTAACACTCGCACCTAAATCACACAAAGCCTTACCAAAGTTATGTTCTCCTATGACGCAAGGAACAGTGAAACTGCCAGGATCTTTCAACTTCGGGGGAAGTTTCCTCTGAATGATGGCACTGCATTCTTCTGTTAATGCTATTGTCTCGTAATCTCCCAATCTCCGTTTTCGTGAAAGAATATCTTTCATGAATTTGGCATAGGTGGGCATTTGTTCCAACGCTTCTGCAAATGGAATGTTGATATGCATCTTTTTGAAGATCTCCAGGAACCGAGAAAATTGCTTGTCCAATTTAGTCTTCTGAAGACGTTGAGGAAAATGTGGAGGTAGAGTGATCTGTTCTTTTTCCTTTGCTTCTTTTTCCTCCATCTGTTGCTTGTTTCTTTTGGAACTTCCTCAGCAGCTGTTTTGACTCCAACATCTTTGTTGATTTCAGTACCGCTTTTAACATGATGGCATGACATTGCTCTTTCCCCATGTTTCTTGGATTTGGCTATGTGTTGCTAGGAAGGGTACCTGGCGGTCTGTAACTCTGAGCATTTCCATTTTCCCATTTGTCCATTTGATTCTCCAGTGCTTTGATAGAGGCTGAATGGCTTTGAAATATAGTGTCATATCTTGCTGCTTGAGAGTCGTGTTTTGCTTCCATCTTTTTCAAGTAGGTCAACACTTCTGTTATTCCTGATTCATTTGCCTGCTCCTGGCATTTGTTCTGTTGCTGGAATTCAGGTGGATAGTTCTGCTGTTGGCCTGAATTGTTGCTCCATGATAAATTAGGATGATTCCTCCACCCTGGGTTGTAGGTGTTGGAATATGAATTGTTCCCCTGTCTGTTGAAATTGTTGACATAATTCACCGTCTCTTCATGTTGGTTTGGTTCTGGTGCTCCTCCATATGGTGAACTTGTGGATCCAGTGATGTTCACAACTTGCGTGCTAAGTGTTTCTAGACATTTGCATATCTGATCCAGCCTGGTATTCACTGCTGTGTTTGCTCCAACTTCATAAATTCCTGCAATTCTTTGGATCATGCTCCTTTCTGTTGGCCATAAGGAATTATTGTTTGCCATTTCTTCAATTAGGTCCCAGGCTTGATCTTCTCCTTTTTCCATCAAAGCTCCTCCAGCAGCAGCATCGATTGTGGTTCTCATTATTCCAGAAAGTCCATTATAGAATGTTTGGACTTGAAGCCATTTTGGAATCTCATGGTGAGGACATTTCTGGAGTAAATCTTTGTACCTTTCCCAAGCTTCGCAGAGGGATTCTGAATCTTGTTGTACAAAGGATGTGATGTCATTCCTCAATTTTCCGGTTCTGGCTGGTGGAAAGTACTTTGCAAGAAATTTGGTGGCTAAAGTGTTCCAAGTTGTGATGGAACCTGCTGGTAGTGAATGTAGCCAAGCTTTAGCTCTATCCTTCAGGGAATATGGAAAAACTCGCAGTCTCATTGCTTCTTCTGATGCTCTGTTGTAGTTAAAAGTGCCGCAAACTTCCAGGAAGTTGCTGATGTGGGAATTAGGATCTTCAGTTGCATTCCCCCCGAACTGAACTGACTGCTGAATCATCTGAATGCATGTTTTGATGTCACACGCATTTGCTGGTAATGGAGGAAGTACAATACAGGAAATGAGTCTGTCACCACCGGAATGGTTCTGTCTCGAATGGGAATTGGTGGTGCAACGTTCAAAGGTTCAGGTTCCATGTTGACTAAAGCTTCTTGGCCTTCTCGCCTTTCCCTTCTCAACTGTCTGATGGTTCTTTCAATTTCTGGGTCAAGCGGTCGGAGTTCAAAGCTTCCGTTCGTCTCATGAAGTTTCTGAGAACCTGAAACACAGAAAAAAAAAAAATAAGTAAAAAGAAAATTAGATACAAGTAACGTATCTAACCCCTAAACTAATAGTAAAAGATAAATAAGTCCCCGGCAACGGCGCCAAAAACTTGACCGGCTAAACACACACGTATAACGCAAGCGCACGTATCGTTCAAGTAGTATAAAAATATCGATCCCACGAGGACTTAATATCTAACTATTAATTTTATGAGGTCAAATGATTACTAATATCTAACAAGTTGATTGATTGATTTGAAATGGTGACGATTCTAAATTTAAAAGCAAGTAAATAAAATGGTTCGAAAGTAGGTTGGTGGAAATTCAAATTATAAAAACTATCCAGGGTTGTGATTTATTCCAATATTATTTAAAAGATGAAGTGGTTATCTTATAGTTGGGTAAAATATTGATTTATTAACCTGGAACACTAAATTATGTAAAAGCCTCTTCTGATGGTCAATTACAAATACCTAGTATAATCCAATTGAACCATATGTCTATGTCAACCAAATTACCTAGATTCATTAAGTTTGAGTTCCAATTATGGCTACCCCCGCCCGACAGGTATATTCCTATCCTGTAAGGAAATCTATTAAAGGGTTATCTATCCTCAAGGAAGATCGTGGGCTATTGAGTCTAAGGTCTTAAACTTAAAATCCCTATGTCTAGTTCATTTTAAGTTTACCTAATCAATTTTTTAATGGCCAGTTAATAAAAAGTATTAAGATTAAGACTCAATAAATAAATCTTTAAATTACCCAAACTATAATCTAACCCTTATAAAACAGTGATATTGAAATTCATCACAACCCCAGATAACTGGCTTAGTTACGACACATATTTACGGGTAGTAAAAACTTAAATAAAATAAAAGACATAAAGTAAATTGCTGAAAATTAAATACTGAAAAGTAAATTGCTGAAAAGTAAATAAAGTAAAAAGTAAAAAGTAAAAAGTAAAAAGTAAAAAGTAAAAAAAAAAAATTAAAAATAATTACTGAAAGTAAATTGTTGAAATTAAATAAGTAAAAGTATAATAAAAGAGAATGCTGGGGTTAGAGGATCAACTTTTATTACTACTATTTTAGATATCTCCCTTAATATAATATATTAACTTTGCGTGATAATTACTAACCAGCCATATAGGCGGTATCCTGATTAAGTCAAATTAATAATTAATTACCAACCGACCAACCAGGAGGTATCCATATTAAGTCAGGTTAAAACCAATTTATAATTAATTACCAACCGACCAATATAGCGGTATCCCTTTTTAAGTCAGATTTTAAATAGTTTTTATATTATAATTAAGGGAGATTAATCTAAATAGTAATAATAAAAGCTTACCTTTCACCCCAGCAAAGGAGAATTACCTCCTCATTGCTTGAAAAATAAAACTGCAAAAGTAAAGAAAGAAAATGTTGTGCGTAAAAGTAAATTGCGGAAAGTAAAAACTGAAAAGTAAAGAAAAGAAAGTGCGAAAGTGAAAATTAATTACTAAAAACTGTAAATAACTAAACTAGATACAATCTTCTTATTTATTCATTAAATTTCAAAGAAGAAAGTATGAATTTTACAAATGAAATGGCTTGGTATTTATAGGCAAAATTTTGCCACCATCAAATAATCCATCAATTCTCCACCAAATCCATTATTAATTTCTCCACTAATTACTCCACCAATCCATAATTGCTCCACTAATTGCTTATCTTGTTTGGTGTTGATTTGATAATTTTTATTAATTATTAATTAATTAATATTTTGCTTTGAAAATGATTGATAATGACTTTTAATAATTATACATCACACACTTCTGGATGGTTCATCAATTTCGGTCATGAAATCATCAGAATTTGAAAATATGTTCTCTTTCAAAGTTGTAGATATTTGAGTCTTCTTTAATCTGGAACTTGAATCAGCTCAATCCGATATCTGAGTAAAAGGTAATGCCCAAAATACGACAGATGCACAAAACTGGAATTTCCAAAACTGCACTTCGTCAAAACGCTCTTTCAAGTTTCCAATCTCCAAAATTAATATATCAAGTCCAATAATTGCCCTTATTTGATCCACATTTCATCCTAAATGATTTCATTGAGACCCGATATTATTTTATCTGCAAAATAAACTAAAACACATCAAAAAGTTCATTAAACCCGAGAAACTAAATAAAATATTAAGTTAAAGGGGCGGTAAATATTGATATATTTTCCGCTCATCAGCTTCCCTAAAATCTATGTCTTACAAACTAATAAAGGATGTTCAACCTCTTATATATACAACGTTAACTCGAATAATCTCAATGAATCACTTCTATTGCACAGTCGCTTAGGTCATTGTAGGCACTGCATTTTTGCATATAAGCCCGTTGATGAGTCTCGTATGGAGACACTACCTCTTTAGTTGTGAAAGCCGCGGGAAACAGACGTTGGAATGGTAAAGTTGGAAATTAGCATTTTGTCAGATTTAACTTGCTTGTTTCGCTTCGGGTTCACTTGTTGGACCTCTGTTTTTAAACACACCAAGCCCAATCCAAAATAATTAAAACATTTAAAATGCATGTCACAAATTAAATTAAAACCAATTAAATTCCATAAATCACCTTCCTGATTAAAACAAATCCCTTTCCTAAACTAAAACAAATAACATTCCTAATTTAATTAAATCACCTACCAATTTAAATAAACCATATCCTTAATTAAAAAGAACAAATCAAATCAATTCCCCTAATTAAAGATTTTCCCTATCACATAATAATTAAAAATATCTCCCAATTAATACACAAATTCTATTCCTTCTCCAACAAGCTAAACCCCCTCCATTGACCTATAAAAAAAACCCTTAACCCGACCTTTCAAACCCTGGCTTATTATCACAAAATCAACCCTAATATTCCAAACCCTTTCACTCACGAACCTTATCTCAACTCACCTTCACGCACACATTAGCGCTCTGACCCGACTCAAAGCCACGCACCAAGAATCAGCCTTTCAACTCCACTCACGCCCCTTCACCACGCATACAATCCACAACACAATCTGAATTCAACACGTCCCAAGCCCTTCACATAAGCAGCTTTCGACACGCCATAACCCCTGACAAACCTGCCTCTTACTCCACACGTCAATAGCACCCTTACGCCACAACCCACTTAGCTTCAACACCTGATCACACACCCCCTTCAAAGCCGCATACAGCCCCCACATACAGTCTGAAATTACCACACAATACCCTCACAATACAGCCCCTCACTGCACGCATAAAAGCCCCTGAAATAACCCTGAAACTGCTGCAAACCTTACCCCCAGAAACTGCCGCACAAACCATTTAATTTTCTCCCCAAAACTGCACCTAAAAAACAGCCCAAACCAGTCCAAAAAGCAGCAAAACAGTAGCCTAAATTACCAAACACAGTGACCAGAAAATACCCTTAAAACAGCAGCGAAACGGAGTGAAAACAGCAGCCCAAACAGTGAAACAGCGAGGAAAAATGTTGGATTAGTGAACCAGAAAAGTTGCAGAACATCAACCCTTCCGACGGCCGTGTAACACTCTTTCTAGAGACGACAAAAGAGGTTAGACCTGAGGGCGCCCTTTTTACTTATTATCTTTTGTTTCTTTTATTTATTTTAATATATTATCGCATGAGAGTCGTTTGAGGCATGATGTGATTGTTGGATGGACGGAATGTGTGTCCCATTTTGTGGTATATCAGATGGAAACCCGTACGTAAATTCCGTAGCCGAATCCGAATGGACGGTAGTGCGGTTTGTACTCGGGATACAACACCACGTACCACTTGAGAGACACGTATTTCGTTCCATCCAACCATGTATTTGAGCATGATTAGGTTGCTAGTACGTTATTTATTTTTGTAAGCATGATTTAGTTGTTTATTTTTAAGCATGATTAGTTATTCGTTTTGCATTTGGAATTTGCATTAAGTTTATATTGTTGTTTGCATTTCGCATTATATAATTGAAATATGTTCATGAGATTGCCGTGTGTTATGATGACTTACTTTCCAAGTATGCAAACTTAGACATAGGATTTATCTTTATGAACATGAACTAGATATAGGTTGTTCTTGAGCATGTTGCATAGATTCGGTTAAGATATTGCACAAATCACATCATTACAAGTGGCATGAGTAATGGACCATTCCGAACCCAACGGTTTGAGGTATTCTCTTGCGAGGGGTGAGTGCGGCCTTAAATCTTTGTCCCGGTTCACACCGGGTGGAGACTCCATGTTATTTCGTACTCCCAACTAGGCCGCGAGCCTAGAACAGCGTCGTCAAGTTCTGTGTCCTACAGTCTGGCGACTCCACTGGGGATTAGAGAATTGGCCCCGAAATAATATCTCGTAGTGATTGTAATTTGTGTTTTAGTTAACTGTGTCTACCGTAGGTTGAAAGGGGTTTAATCAAAGGCACTTTTAAGGCTTGGTAATGGTTTGGTGTCTTCCTTCATTCACTACCTTTCTATAAGGAAAAGCTGCGAAGGCACCTAGATAATCATGTACTAGTAGCCTACCGTGATGAACTAATTTGGAGGACTCGTTGTTTATTCCTGTCACCAAGCGATAAGAGCCTAAGGGGCTTGGGTACTTAAGAGAGCCTCGCTCCACCCTATCTCTGGGGAATCTACAACGAGAAATCCATTTGACAGTCAGTCACACACCATAACTCGTTGGCACGTACCTTTGGGTATAAAAAAGGTGCGCTCGCTTGGTCGCTCGGACCCTTGAGTGGGGAGACCTAGTTGTGGGCAATCCTTCGTTGACGGGAGCTTTTATCTATACCCTCTAAACCCGCATATGAACTATAGTTGTAGGATCAGTAGAGACTATTCCTTTATGTTTTGGACCATTGTCATTTGGATTCAGTTGGACTTGTTGTCATGAGGTATGGGCTTGTTGGGCCATTTAAACTTGGACGAGTCTGTGCTTTATGGCAATCGGGCCAAAATTTTCTAAAATGTTGATGGGCCAACTAGTGTAGAATTCTTATGAGCTTATATATTACATGCATCGCACGCATCTCATACATCTCATGCATAAATGCATCATGTTAACCCCCGTGTCTTAAAAGCCATCATAGATATCTGTTGGGTTAGGAAAAAGAAGACTTGTCAAAAAAGAGTTTAACAACCATGGATATTGGGGAAAAGGAAACTGAGAAACCGAGAAATTTTACGGCAATGATAGAAAGACCATTGGGGGGCTTCCAAAAAAAAAAGAAAAAAAAAAGAAAAAAAATTTGTTGTTTGTTTTTTGTCCTTGATAGTTAGGCATAAGTCTAATGATGAAATAGTTTGCTTTAGGATGAAATCTTAGAAACGATAAACTTTTGACGTGCTTTTATCTGATATTTTGAGTGATTGATCTATGTTAGACTCGTAAGCACTTGATTATGGTTCTTAGCAGTGAAAATCTGAGTAGCTAGCAAAGTGACTAGTCGAAGAAATTGTAAGTCGGTGAATGACTGTTTGCTTAGATGTTTATCTTGATTTGCTTATGTTATGATGTGTGGAATGGTTGAAAATGAAAGAAAAGTCTCTAAAGAAAAGAATTGAACCACCTATAACTGATAAGCGTGAAGCTACCCATGGGCGAGTATTAGGACCACCATGAGGAGAAATGCTACCTTAAAGGGTAGGTGTGTTGAAAAAAGAGAAAGAAAAAAAAGAGAGAGAAAACGAAAAGAAAAGAAAAGAAAAAAAAGAGAGAGAAAACGAAAAGAAAAGAAAAGAAAAAAGAAGTTCAAAATGAAAAGAAAAAAGAAAGAGACAAAAGAGAAAGAAAACCATACCACATTGAGCACAGAAAAGCAATTGCAGGCATAATTGAGACATCTAGGTTGGTTTGACCCATCGATCCCAGTTTTTTGACGAAATCATTGAGTTAGCTTATCTAGGAATAGAGCTGCAAAGGAACCTTGGCACACACACACTTTGAGTTTGTCTTAGATCATTTATTCAAAAACTCAGATTTGAGTTGCATTGAGTGTTTTGAATGTTCTCTGGTTTCATCACTGAGCGTTCTTTAAGGACGATGATATGTATAACTATTGGGACTATTTTGTAGCATAGTATGATGATATGGATGGTCCCGCCATGTGGTTCATCTTGACCAAGTGCAGATAGCGGACAGCAGAAAGCTAAACCAATCTACCACCTCGTGAATCCAGGACATAACAAGAAATTGAGCCATGAGACCAGAGAGAAGACTGAGCAATCACCAGAAAATAACCAGCAGGAAGAAACTGTAAGCAAGCCCAGGGGCGACCAAAGACAGTTATAGGCAAAAGACACCGGGAGAACTGGCAGAAGACCGAACCCAACGGAATAGGAAATTCATTCATACATGCATGCATACACGTAACGTACTTGCATTCTTTTTGTGTTTTGTTTTGTATTCACAGGTTTCAATGAATAAAAAAGGAGAAAGTGGAAAATGCAAGCCAACCAGTCGCAGCAACACTGTATCATCGATTTCGAGAATGAATCCCAGGGTCGAGGCCCACATCAGCAGAGTTTTGGAATGAATCCCAGGGTTGAGGCCCATGAGTTTGAATCCGGGAATGAATCCTAGGGTCGAGGCCCATATCATCAGAGTTTCGGGAATGAATCCCATGTCCGAGGCCCACATCATCAGAATTTCGAATGAATCTAGGGAATGAATCCCAGGGCCGAGGCCCGCGTCGTCAAAATTTGGAATGAATCCAGGGAATGAATCCCAGAGCCGAGGCCCACGTCATTATCAGTAGTAGCCTTGCTGGGTATGGCAATCTGGGGACGAGGCCCACGTCATTATTAGTATCAGTCTTGCCGGGTATGGCAATCTATGGGCGAGGCCCACATTAGCATATGTAGCAGTCTTTTCGGGTATGGGACTCTGGGGGTGAGGCCCACATATTACTAGTATCAGTTTTTTCGGGTATGGGACTCTTGGTATGGAGATACAACATCGGTCTGCCGGGTATGGCACTCCGAGTATGGAGATACAACATCAGTTTTTGCAGGAATGGCACTCCGGGTATGGAGATACAGCATCAGTTCTGCCAGGTATGGCACTCCGGTATGGAGATATAACATCAGTTTGCTGGGTATGGCACTCTGGGTATGGAGACATCAGTATCAGTTTTGCCAGGTATGGCACTCCGGGTATGGAGACATACATCAGTATCAGTTTGGGGCGAGGCCCAAATCAGCATCAGTTTAGCGGCGAGGCCCACATCCACATCATCTTGGGGACGAGGCCCATATCAGTATCGGTTTTCGTGGATGAGTCCTAGGGTCAAGGCCCACATCAGCATCAGTATTAGCAGCAGTTTTTGGGATGAGTTCCGGGGCGAGGCCCACATCAGCATCGGTATTTGTTTGGGGATGAGTCCCAGGGTCGAGACCCACATCATCGGCAGTATTAGTATTGGGGATGAGTCACAGGGTGAGACCCACAATCATCAGTATCAGTTTTGGGGATGAGTCACGGGGGCGATGCCCACATCAGCATCGCATTAGTTTGGGGATGAGCCCGGGGTTGAGACCCGCCTATCAGTACCAGTTTTGGGGATGAGTCCCAAGGGGGCGAGAGGCCCGCATCAGCATCAGTTATTGGGGTGAGTGTTGGGAATCTAATAACCATGTCCCAAGATCAAAAACCACCAAGCAAGATATATATAAGAATGAATTAGATTGAAGTAATGGCGGAAACAATACTCACAAAAACCAAATGTGGATGCTATGGATGAAGCAAATTACTCCTTTGTGCAGTGAAGAATTCGCCAACCAGTGAAGAGAAGCTCCAAGCTTGAATTTGATCCTTCCAAGCTCTAAGATGAGTTTCCCATATCACCTTGTATGATCCCTTGATGTTGCTAGCCAAACTTATGTATTAAAGTTCCAAACTTGTACACTTTCTTCACAAAGTTCTTAAGAAAATGGAAGAAGAAGGAGAGCCAAAACTGTTCACTGTTTCGGTCAAGAGAGGGAGAGAGCAAGATCTGATTTTGTGTTTCAAAAATCAATTTATATTTATGCCATAATTATATTAAATAATAATATAAAATAAACACAAGCCATGCAAAGACTTAGAGTGTCTAACACTCAATTTCCATGCATTACCCTTGAGTGCTTTGTACACTATCTTCATGCATTGCATCTTGATTAAAAAATACAAATAATGACAAGTGTCATTGTGGGCCCCACACGTTTCCAAATGAAAGTGGGCCCACGTGCACTCACGCGTTCGGGTTCGATATTTCCGAAATATCGAGCTTACGTCGCGACGTTAATTAAATCGAATTTAAATAAATAATTGCGCCTAGCGAAATTATTATTTACGTCGCTAACGAATTAATTCTAAATTAATTCGTTTGCCCGAATTAAAATCTAATTTTAATTTCGCGTCGAAATCGAATTCCGTTTATTATATCGAATATAATAATTTTACGATTAATTCTAAATTAATCGTTCTCTCTCTTTATACAGTACTTTATCCAAGATAAAGTCTCTCCGTAATTAATCCAAGATTAATCGAGTTTGAATCATACGTCATCGGTGAATCTTCGGGAAGACCCAAGACCTCTCTATATGTTGGCAGTAAATCCGGTTGTCGAACTATTCGAACACGTACGTACCAAGTACTACGTTTTTACCGATTTACAAGACAAGGTTAGCTTCTAGCAAAACGCCATGCCTACCCAATTCTCTAGAAATATTCTTACTGGAATATTAGATCTATAACAGGCGTAGTATACCGTAGTAGTAGTGTATATCGAACCAGTATCGGATGATCACATGCTAGGGCTGGGGCTGGATAAGTGTCTGCCCCGTCCGAAACACATATCGGATGTCAAGCAACCAGTCTCTTTGAATCGGATAATCCTGACCTAGTCATATTATCCCGATGGTTGCAACCATTATAGAGTACTAGTTCTGAATCCCTCGCGATCATCATCTCCATATGTCTGAAGTGATACTTCCATCTTGACATCACACCCAGTACACTACGATTCTCGATAAACCCAGAAGAGGTATACACAGAACTCGTTAAAGCCCTGGACCACCAAACCTAAATTTTACCGATTGTCGTAAGTACTAGCGATGCAAATCTCAGGTTAAGATCATATGCACCTACCCTGAAGCGGACTCCCATAGACACCGCAGACATACTACCAATGGGACTCCGCGGGGTCTATCCAGAGCGAAGCTGTTTTCCGTACCATCGGTAAACACAACCTCCTACCGCACTTGCATAAGTATCCAATACTTAAATATATGAGAACTATGCCGTTGTGCCCTCACAACATGCACAAGTGCAGTACTAGTCTATTCCGCATTATCGATGTCCAATCTCGATAATACTACGACTAGGGATATTTAATGATTAAACCTTTATGGATTGATACTGTCTCATATCATCACAATCCGGAACTAATCATAGGGACTTTTACCATTTATATTTCTAAGTAAAGTAAATAATTACAAAACGGTAAAAGGCAATTTCATTACTACATAGTTAATTTTGTACAATAATACAATATCATTTACAAAATAGTGACGCTATGGGTCATTACTGTCTAACAATCTCCCACTTGGCCTATAGCCAGTCACTCAAGCATCTAATACCTGAACTATGTACATGTCGCTCAAACTTTTCCCGAGGAATAGCTTCGTCAGCGGATCTGCAATATTATCCTCTGATGCGATCTTCTCGATCTTCACATCGCCACGATGTATGATCTCTCGAATCAGATGGAATCGTCGAAGAACATGTTTGGATCGTTGATGAGACCTTGGTTCCTTAGCCTGTGCTATAGCCCCGCTATTGTCACAATACAATGGAACGGGCTCAGCTGCTAACGGAACTACTCCTAATCCAATTAGGAATTTACGGATCCAAACTGCCTCTTTTGCTGCTTCAGCTGCTGCAATGTACTCCGCTTCAGTTGTTGAATCGGCAACAGTATCTTGCTTGGAAGATTTCCAGCTCACTGCTCCGTTATTCAAGCAAAATATGTACCCGGTTTGCGACTTGAAGTCGTCTCTGTCGGTTTGGAAACTTGCATCGGTATACCCAGATACCTCAAGTTCTCCATCTCCATAGATTAAGAAAACATCCTTAGTTCTTTTAAGATACCTAAGGATATTCTTAACCGCCATCCAGTGATCCTGTCCTGGATCGGCCTGATATCGACTGCACATGCTCAAAGCATAGGACACACCGGGCGGTGTACATATCATGGCATACATGATCGATCCGACTGCCGAGGCGAACGGAGTCCGACTCATGTTGTCTCTCTCATCTTGTGTTTTAGGACACATGTCCCTAGATAGAAAGACGCCATGTGATGTTGGCAACAGTCCCTTCTTGGACTGATCCATGTTGAATCTCTTCAACACTTTATCAATATATGTACTCTGGGAGAGTCCAAGTAGCTTTCTAGATCTATCCCGGTAGATCTTTATTCCTAGAATAAAAGCTGCTTCTCCCAGATCTTTCATGGAGAATTTCAATGAAAGCCAAGCTTTCACCGACGTTAACATGGGAATGTCATTGCCTATAAGCAATACATCGTCGACATAAAGGACAATAAAAGTCAGTGCACTCCCACTAACCTTCTTATAACACAAGGATCATCTACGTTTTGAATGAAATCATATTCTTTTATGACCTCATCAAAACGTTGGTTCCATGACCTCGATGCTTGCTTCAGTCCATAAATGGACCGATTTAACTTACAAACCTTGTTTGCAAGTCTTGGTGCGATAAAACCGTCAGGTTGTTGCATATAAACATCCTCCAACAGGTTTCCGTTAAGGAAAGCGGTTTTAACGTCCATCTGCCATATTTCGTAATCGTAATATGCAGCTATTGCAAGCATTATCCGAATGGATTTAATCATGGCAACGGGTGAGAAAGTTTCGTCATAATCAACTCCAAGTTGTTGACGATACCCCTTCGCTACAAGCCTAGCTTTGTACGTTTGAACGTTGCCATCCATGTCTGTCTTCTTGAAGACCCATTTGCATCCAATAGGCTTTACGCCTTCTGGTGCATCAACCAGTGTCCAAACTTGGTTGGTATACATGGAATCCATTTCGGCCTTCATGGCCTCTTGCCATAAAGTGGATTCGATACCCTGTATCGCTTCCTCATACGTAGCCGGTTCAGTATCCTCAATAAGATTAATATCTACATGAGGTGAGATCAGGAATCCATACCTCTCAGGTATTACCCTGACTCTCTCCGACCTACGTAGCCCTTGTGTAATTGAAGATTGTGGTTCAGTCTCATCCTGGATGGACTGTTCATGTTCCGTTCTAGATTCATTGCCAGGAACAGTATCACTACGACTTTCATCGAGTTCTACTTTCCTCCCACTAACCACTGCATTTAGGAATTCCTTCTCAAGGAAAACCGCATGTAGAGCAACAAATACTTTGTTCTCTTTTGGGTTATAGAAGTAATATCCTTTGGTTTCCTTAGGATATCCAACAAATAGGCATTTATCTGATTTGGGTTCAAGTTTGGTACCTTCCAAACGTTTGACGTATGCCCAGCAACCCCAAATCTTCAGGAATGAGAAACCTGGTTTCTTTCCTGTCCATATCTCATACGGAGTCTGTTCAACAGACTTTGACGGAACCCTATTCAAAATAAGAATTGCACTTTCTAATGCATGTCCCCAGAAGGATATAGGTAGCTCAGTGCGACTCATCATCGACCTTACCATGTCAAGCAAGGTACGGTTTCTCCGTTCAGACACACCATTTAATTGTGGTGTTCCAGGAGGAGTCCATTGTGAAAGAATACCATATTCTTTCAAGTAATCTTGAAACTCATTACTTAAGTATTCGCCACCACGGTCCGACCGTAATGTTTAATACTCTTGCCTGTTTGTTTTTCAACTTCGTGTCGAAACTCTTTGAATTTCTCAAAAGTTTCCGACTTGTGCATCATTAGATACACATAACCATAACGTGATGCATCATCCGTAAAGGTTACGAAGTATCGATATCCACCTCTAGCCTGGCTAGACATGGGCCCACAAACGTCACTATGAACGAGGGCTAACAGTTCAGTGGCGCGTTCACCTTTACCACTAAAAGGTGATTTAGGCATTTTGCCTAATAAACAAGATTCGCAGACGTCATATGAATTTGGATCAAATCCGTCCAAGTACCCACTCTTCGAAAGTGTGGATATGCGAGTCTTGTTGATGTGTCCCAGACGACAATGCCACAAATAAGTTTCTTCTTTTGGATTACTCATTTTGAGCCTTTTGTTTGTTATTTTACATTTTGGAGATTCATTTATATTCAAAATATAAAGACCATTATTTGCATCAGCACTGCAAATTTCTGCATCATTCATATATAAATAACACCTGTGTTTTTAAATACAAAAGTGTACCCGTTTGGGTTAACAAAGATACAGAAATAATATTCCTAGTTAAACTAGGAACAAAATAACAGTCATTTAGTTTAAGTACATGCCCCGAGGGCAGTTCCAAAACAAAAGTGCCTACGGCCAAAACAGCAACAGAAGTTCCATTTCCAACTCGTAGATCTACCTCCCCCGAAGCCAGTCTCCTGCTATCATGCAGATCCTGCACATCAGTACAAATATGAGAACCACAGCCAGAATCAAAAATCCAATTTTTATTAAGACTAGAAGTAGTCATATTTATCTCAATAACAAACATACCTGAGGCCGGAGCCTTGCCCGCCTGTATGTCCTCCTTATGTCCCTTGTTCATGCGGCAGTCACGCTTCCAGTGACCTTCTTGCCGCATTTCAGGCAAACATCTTGAGACTTGTCCCTTGGCTTCCCAGAAGCCTTTGTTGACTTGGCCTTGCCTTTGTTCTTATGCTTCTTCTTCTTAACACCCCCAGTTGCCTTGAGCCCAGCTTTCGGCGTTTGAGATGTTGTTGCAAAGTGCGCCTCGCGCTTGTTGCCTTTCAGAAGTTCTTTCTCTGACTCCTTGAGAATCGACAACAACTCTCCAAGAGTGTCATCCGAATTCATCAGTTTGTAGTTGATGACAATCTGTTTCCAAGTATCGGGTAGTGACTGTAGAAGTACATCTATAGCCAGCTCAGACTCCAAGACTATACCCATACTAGCCAGTTCATCAATATCGGCTATCATTTGAGTCCCATGGACCTCAACAGAACTACCATCAGTCATACGGGTGCGAAAGATCCTCTTCACTAACTCGTACCTCGCCATCCGCTTATTAGTGCGGTGAAGATCTTGCAATCTTGCCATCATATTATAAGGATCCAAGTCCCTATTTTGGCGACGAAAGTGTTGAGTCATTGAAGCAAGCATGATCGACTGAGCCGTGTCACAATCATCACTGTGAGTTTTCCATAACTCCAGCTCAAGTGGCTCAGTGGGCTTAGGCCCGAGAGGTCTCTGAATCGTATACAGTATCCTCTCTGCCCCAAGGACTATCCTTAGGTTCATTTCCCAATCAGCAAAGTTTGTCCCCTAAAGACATTGTCACCCATGATGATGTCTCGGACATTTACCTTGCTTGCCATCTTAACTACGATAGTCCAACTATCTAGTTAACGATAAAATGGGTACAGTCAAACTGTTACAAGAAAAATAACATTTTATTAGTCCAACTAATGTTAAAAATTGACGAAATAAATTTTGTAAGCGCGTAAAGCTAAGTATCTGAATGAAATTGCAAACTCAATACTAGCCTCCCACTATTTTCTACAAGTCTCTAACCCTCTGTTGAGTACTCGGGAAATCCAATTTCCTAGTGGGCTAGGATCCCGTTAAATAACACACAACCTTGACTTTGGCCAACAAGTTGTATGATATTTAACTAGGTAGATCTCGAAGATCAATTGGATCCCATCCAATTCCTAGATCCGGTAGGTGGACATCCAAGTCCGAAACATATATATCTAATACATACGTCAATGTATCCAATACATTTTCCTAACCATTTCCTCTGAATCAACTAAGCCTTGGCTTTGGCACAACAAACCTAATGATTCCAGTTAAGCGGGACCCATTGACAAGGAAAGTTTCGTAATCAATGTCGATGGACAAGAAGTGATCTTGACTTTGGCCAACAAATCACAACTTGGACAGGACACCGATGTGTAACAAAACTCTCATGATTCAAACACATCCTCAATTGACAAAGGTCTTGACTTTGGCCAACAAACCAATGCCAATTTTGGATCTTGAGAAAGAATCATTCAACGGAAGGAAAATCGCTTAATATTGTTTGAGGGATTTTTCGCGTAATTGGCAACCAATTAATTTATCTTTGTTAGGTCTCATCATCATACACCCTTAAGCATGCTTCTAAAACATCATAAAGTGCATAAAGTAAAGTAATAGTGATATGCGGATGGATATATAAACAACTTGTTCCTAGAACAAATCACTCCCTTTTCCTCTCCCGCTAGCACTATTCTACTTCTACCCAATTACATAATACAATAAGAGAAACCTCATTTACATTGAGGGGAATTAGGTGAGAAGAGAATACATAGAGATAAAGAGATAAGGCTGGACACGCAGGTCCAATTTATAAATTCCAAATTTACAATAATTTCTAAAATTACCCTTCCCTTCTAATATCCATCCGATATACACTATTCATACAACACATCCACATTCATTCATTCATTCAAGGCATGTTATACAACCAATCAAATCCAATTAATTAGTCTTTAATTAGGTGACAATACAATGTTCAAACAATTGTTTGCATTTGCGCGAGTCCAACTCGTTTTGAGAATAAATACATATGGTATGAATTCACGAATTATATCGAACTACTCGTTAAATCCAATTTAAGTCGTATTCAATACTAATCCTATTATTTAATTCTAAATTAAATATATACACTTTTATTGTGCTTTTATAACTTAGATTCCAAATCTAGTTCTATTGGGTCTCAAAGCCCAACTAACATCTAATGTCCGTTTAATTAAAGTCCGATGGGCTTTCTATTGATTTCATTAGGCTTGGGCCTTGGTCAATGTGGGTCAAACCCAATTTCCAAGCCCAATAAGGAATCACCCTCATTTGCCATAAAACCAATATCAAGCCCATAAGGCCCAATTAAACATAAAAGCCCATTTATTACATTTGGACTTAAATGGTGTGATTTAGGCCCATTTTGGATCCAATCCAAATGGTCCAAATCTACTTGGCCCAACCAAGCCCATTTATGACCAAATATAATAGTTTTAGGCCCAATTCCAATTTAAGCCCAATTAACTAAATTTTAAAATTCCAAATTTTATAACTTAATTAATTAAAGTGTATGTTCATGATTAATCCTTTAAATCAATATTCCCAAAATATCAAATTAATCTATTAATCATATTTTTATCTTAAATACATGTCCAACATTATTTAATCAAAAAATCAAGTCCCTAATCATCATCAAGCATTCGGCCAAGGTGATTAATATGGTTCCGATTTCGTTTTCAATCCAATCAAGTCACAAATGATCATCTCCATATTATTTCAAGTCATCCAATGTCTTAAAATTAAAAAATCATCTAGTCCTCATGCTTGCATGTATTCGGCCAAGCCACTTTGGGTTGGAAAAATTAATCCAATTTATTTTCCATGAAATTGATGATGTATAATCCATTTTAACATACATCTAAGCATATTCAATCAAGCAAACTCATCAAATCATGCTTCAAACAATTTTCCCAAATAACATCCTAATATATTTGCATGCATTTTTAGGCTCAATGATACCATTGTTGGAAATCTAATAACCATGTCCCAAGATCAAAAACCAAGCAAGATATATATAAGAATGAATTAGATTGAAGTAATGGCGGAAACAATACTCACAAAAACCAAATGTGGATGCAATGGATGAAGCAAAATTACTCCTTTGTGCAGTGAAGAATTCGCCCAACCAGTGAAGAGAAGCTCCAAGCTTGAATTTGATCCTTCCAAGCTCTAAGATGAGTTTCCCATATCACCTTGTATGATCCCTTGATGTTGCTAGCCAAATTATGTATTAAAGTTCCAAAATTGTACACTTTCTTCACAAAGTTCTTAAGAAAAAATGGAAGAAGAAGGAGAGCCAAAACTGTTCACTTTCGGTCAAGAGAGGGAGAGAGCAAGATCTGATTTTGTGTTTCAAAAATCAATTTATATTTATGCCATATTATATTAAATAATAATATAAATATAACACAACCATGCAAAGACTTAGAGTGTCTAACACTCAATTTCCATGCATTACCCTTGAGTGCTTTGTACACTATCTTCATGCATTGCATCTTGATTAAAAAATACAAATAATGACAAGTGTCATTGTGGGCCCCACACGTTTCCAAATGAAAGTGGGCCCACGTGCACTCACGCGTTCGGGTTCGATATTTCCGAAATATCGAGCTTACGTCGCGACGTTAATTAAATCGAATTTAAATAAATAATTGCGCCTAGCGAAATTATTATTTACGTCGCTAACGAATTAATTCTAAATTAATTCGTTTGCCCGAATTAAAATCTAATTTTAATTTCGCGTCGAAATCGAATTCCGTTTATTATATCGAATATAATAATTTTACGATTAATTCTAAATTAATCGTTCTCTCTCTTTATACAGTACTTTATCCAAGATAAAGTCTCTCCGTTATTAATCCAAGATTAATCGAGTTTGAATCATACGTCATCGGTGAATCTTCGGGAAGCGACCCAAGAGACCTCTAGATATGTTGGCAGTAAATCCGGTTGTCGAACTATTCGAACACGTACGTACCAAGTACTACGTTTTTACCGATTTACAAGACAAGGTTAGCTTCTAGCAAAACGCCATGCCTACCCAATTCTCTAGAAATATTCTTACTGGAATATTAGATCTATAACAGGCGTAGTATACCGTAGTATAGTGTATATCGAACCAGTATCGGATGATCACATGCTAGGGCTGGGGCTGGATAAGTGTCTGCCCCGTCCGAAACACATATCGGATGTCAAGCAACCAGTCTCTTTGAATCGGATAATCCTGACCTAGTCATATTATCCCGATGGTTGCAACCATTATAGAGTACTAGTTCTGAATCCCTCGCGATCATCATCTCCATATGTCTGAAGTGATACTTCCATCTTGACATCACACCCAGTACACTACGATTCTCGATAAACCCAGAAGAGGTATACACAGAACTCGTTAAAGCCCTGGACCACCAAACTAAATTTTACCGATTGTCGTAAGTACTAGCGATGCAAATCTCAGGTTAAGATCATATGCACCTACCCTGAAGCGGACTCCCATAGACACGCAGACATACTACCAATGGGACTCCGCGGGGTCTATCCAGAGCGAAGCTGTTTTCCGTACCATCGGTAAAACACAACCTCCTACCGCACTTGCATAAGTATCCAATACTTAAATATATGAGAACTATGCCGTTGTGCCCTCACAACATGCACAAGTGTCAGTACTAGTCTATTCCGCATTATCGATGTCCAATCTCGATAATACTACGACTAGGGATATTTAATGATTAAACCTTTATGGATTGATACTGTCTCATATCATCACAATCCGGAACTAATCATAGGGACTTTTACCATTTATATTTCTAAGTAAATAAATTACAAAACGGTAAAAGGCAATTTCATTACTACATAGTTAATTTTGTACAATAATACAATATCATTTACAAAATAGTGACGCTATGGGACATTACTGTCTAACAATGAGTCCCAGGGTTGACACCCGCATCATCAGTATCATTTTTGGGGATGAGTCCCGGGGTGGTTGAGACCATTACCAGCATCAGTTTTAGGGATGAGTCCTAGGGTTGAGGCCCACAAACATCAGTATCAGTTTTGGAGATAAGCTCAGGGTTGAGACCCACATCCATACAGCATCAGTACAGCAGAGTTTTGCTGGGAGGGGCATCCCAGGGTCGAGGGCCCCGTTGTCGGTTGCAGCTATTGGGATGCGTCCCAAGATCGATGGTGGTTGCCCACTACATTCATTCAGTTCGAGGGCAAGGTCCCTATTATCAGCGGTTGTTGGGTCGAGGTTGCCCCCGTGCGGGTTTGTAGTTCCGAGTTGAGGTGCCCAGGTCGAGTGGCCCACTACATCATCAGTTGGAGGGTGAGGGTCCCTATTGTCAGCGGTGTTGGGTCGATGTGCCCCCGTTGTCGGTTGTAGTTTCGGGTCGAGGGCCCACTACATCATCAGTTGGAGGGCGAGGTCCTCTTTGTCAGCGGTGTTGGGTCGAGGTGCCCGGGTCGAGGTGCCCCCGTTGTCGGTTGTAGTTCCAGGTCGAGGTGCCCAGGGTCGAGGTGCCCACTACATCATCAGCACAGTTCACATTCAGCTAGGGAACAAAGCCCACAGATGGTTCAGGAACAAAGCCCAGAGGTCGAGGCACCTCGCCATCACATTCAACACAACGGGAACAAAGCCCAGGGATCAAAGCCCACTCTCTACAAAGTTCGGGAACAAAGCCCACAGATGGTTCGGGAACAAAGCCCATGGGTCGAAGCGCCTCGCCATCATAATCAGTTCAGTTCGGTAGTGATTCCTAGAGATCGAAGAATCTTGCAGGGATGAACCTCGAGGTCGCGGCACCTCACCACATCATCAAATTCAGTTCAGAGCAACAGGCAAACCAGGTGACAGCTGGCGAGCCAGGTAAGTGAAAATGCATTGCACCTACTTTGATTGGATTGTCATTGTCACACAATGCACAAGTCCCATCAAAGTGGGGGCGACTGTAGGCACTACATTTTTGCATATAAGCCTGATGATGAGACTCGTATGGAGACATTACCTCTTTAGTTGTGAAAGCCGCGGGAAACGGAAGTTGGAAGGGTAAAGATGGAAATTAGCATTTTGTCAGATTTAACTCGCTTGTTTTGCTTCCGGTTCACTTGTTGGACCTCTGTTTTTAAACACACCAAGCCCAATCCAAACGAATTAAAACATTTAAAATGCATGTCACAAATTAAATTAAAACCAATTAAGTTCCATAAATCACCTTCCTAATTAAAACAAATCCCTTTCCTAAACTAAAACAAATAACATTCCTAATTTAATTAAATCACCTACCAATTTAAATAAACCATATCCCCTAATTAAAGATTTTCCCTATCACATAATAATTAAAAAGATCTCCCAATTAATACACAAATTCTATTCCTTCTCCAACAAGGTAAACCCCATCCATTGGCCTATAAAAAGAACCCTTAACCCGACCTTTCAAACCCTGGCTCATTATCAAAAAATCAACCCTAATATTCCAAACCCTTTCACTCATTAACCCTATCTCAACACGCCTTAACCTTTGCTGGACACGCACACTAGCAGCCCTTCAATACACACAGGCCACGCCACATAACTCCTCCATCCCACTCATTGACCACACCGACTCGCATAAGCAACTGCACACACGTACACTAACCTTCACGCAAACAAACTGCACACATTAGCCCTCTGACCAGCCTCAAAGCCACGCACCAAGAATCAGTCTTTCAACTCCACTCACGCCCCTTCACCACACATACAATCCACAACATAATTTGCCTTCAACATGTCACAAGGCCTTCACGTAAGCAGCCTTCGACACGCCATAACCGCTGACAAACCTGCCTCTTGCTCCACACGTCAATAGCACCCTTACGCCACAACCCACTTAGCTTCAACACCTGATCACACACCCCCTTTATAGCCGCATACAGCCCACACATATAGCCTGAAATTACAGCACAAGAACAGATCGCTATCAGGCCGATCCAGGTGAAGGTCACTGGATTGCAGTTAAGAATATCCTTAAGTATCTTAGACGAACTAAGGATGCTTTCTTAATCTATGGAGATGGAGAACTTGAGGTAACTGGTATACCGATGCAAGTTTCCAAACCGACAAAGACGACTTCAAGTCGCAATCTGGGTACGTGTTTTGTTTGAATAACGGAGCAGTGAGCTGGAAATCTTCAAAACAAGAGACTGTTACCGATTCAATAACAGAAGCGGAGTATATCGCTGCAGCTGAAGTAGCAAAGAAGGCAGTTAGGATCCGAAAATTCCTAATTGGATTAGGAGTAGTTCCGTTAGCAGCTGAGCCCGTTCCATTGTATTGTGACAATAACGGGGCTATAGCGCATGTTCTTCGTGAGATCATACATCATGGCGATGTGAAGATCGAGAAAGTCGCATCAGAGGACAACATTGCAAATCCGTAGACGAAAGCCATTCATCAGCCAAAGTTTGAGCGACATGTACATAGTTAAGGTGTTAGATGCTTGAGTGACTGGCTATAGGCCAAGTTGGAGATTGTTGGACAGTTATGACCCATAGCGTCACTATTTGTAAAAGACATTGTGTTTTTGTACAAATTAATTCTGTAGCAATGAAATTTCCTTTTATCATTTCTTAATTAGATTACTTAAATGTGTGAATGATGAAAGTCCTTATGATTAGTTCCGGATTGAGATGATATAAGACAGTATCAATCCACGACGGTTTAATCATTAAACATCCCTAGTCGTAGTATTATCGAGACTGGACATCGATAATGTGAAATAGACTAGTATCGCACTTGTGCGTGTTATGGAAGCGTAACATCATAGTTCTCATATATTTAAGTATTGGATACTTATGCAACTGTGGTAGGAGGTTGTGTTTTACCGATGGTACGGAAAACAGCTTCGCTCTGGATAGACCCTGTGGAATCCCATTGATAGTATGACTGTGTGTCTATGGGAGTTTGTATCAGGGTAGGTGTATTTGGTCTTAACCTGAGACTTGCATCGCTAGTACTTACGACAATCAATACGCTTTGGTTTTGGTCATCCAGGACTTTAACAGGTTCTGCATACGCCTCTTCTGGGCTTATTGAGAATCGTAGTGTATTGGGTGTGATGTCAAGACGGAAGTATCACTTTAGTCATATGGAGATGATGGTCACGCAGAGATACAGAACTGGTTCTCTAAAAGGTTGCAACCGTCGGGATAATATGACTAGGTCATGATTATCCGATTATAAAGAGACTAGTTGCTAGTGATCCGATATATGCTTCGTACGGGGCAGACATTATTCCAGCCCCAGGCCTTGCATATGACATCCGATACTAGATCACGAGATACGCAATACTACGTATACTACGCCTGACATAGATCATATATTCCATTAAGAATATTTCTAGAGAATTGGGTAGGCATGGTGCTTTGCTAGAAGCCAACCTTGTCTCGTAAATCGGTAAGAACGTAGTAGAAGGTACGTACGCGTTCGGATAGTCCGACGACTCGATTTACTGCTAACATATTCAGGGATCTCTTGGGTCGCTTCCCGAAGATTCACCGATGATGTATGATTCAAACTTTATTAATCTGGGATTAATAGTGGAGAGACTTTGTCTGGGATAAAGTACTATTTGAAGAGAGAGAACGATTAATTTGGAATTAATCAATAAAATAATGTATTCGATATATTATACGAAATTAGATTTCGACGCGGAAATAAAATTTGATTTTAATTCGGGCTAACGAATTGATTTAGAATTAATTCGCAAGCGACATGAATAGTAATTTTGCTAGGCATGATTATTTAATTAAATTTGATTTAATTACGACGCAATGGAAAACTCGTTAATTCGAAATTAACGAAATCGAGCCCGGAATGTGTTTGCGACGCCACTTCAATTTTGAATCAAGTGCTGCCGCAAGTCACATCGCGAGTCATATCACTTGTCACTTTAGTGATATATGTCTAAGTCACCTTTTTGGTGAGTGACATGCAGTCACTATTCATGATAGAGTTGGTGTGGGCATTTAATGCCATTTTAGAGCCAAAAATTTGCTTGACTTTGGTAAAGCATATACCAAATTTTTTGGTATTTGTTTTTGTAATTGTTTTTAGAAAACAAAGAAACAAAACACAAAAACTCTCTCCCTCTCTCAAGAAAAACCGTGAGCACTCTTAAGGGGAAAGGAAATTTTTTTTCTTTCTTCCATCTTGCTAGCACATTAGAGAATCAATACAAGGTGATAGGGAAACCGAACTAAGAGCATGGAATCCATTGAAACTTGGAGCTTGCAAATCTTCTTCAACAAAACAAGGGCTTGGCCGAAACTTGGAAGCAATGAGGGAAAAGTTTTGTTGATCATCACATCCAAAGTCGTTCAATGTAAGTGTGTTTTCCGCCTCACTTCTTTGTGTAT
>SKCR01036014.1:0-32417 GCA_019454045.1 Zanthoxylum bungeanum
TTGGTAGGCACGGTGCTTTGCTATAATCCAACCATGTCTTGTAAATCGGTAAGAACGTGGTACGAGGTACGCACGTGTTCAGATAGTCCGACAACCGGATTTACTGCCAACATGGCTGTCATACAAGTTGGCCCATAGATATTTTGAAGTAGTTGACCTAATTATCGTGAAAAAGTTGGCACATAGACAATTTGAAGTAGTTGACCTAATTATCATGAATGACAAACTTGTCCCAGTTACAAAGGCCCAACAAGTTTACGTCTCATGGTAAAAAGATCAAATGACTTCAAATTGTTAGGGCCCAATCACAAACATTAGGGAGGTTTATTCCTAGGGGAAAATAACTATTGGCTCATATGTGGGCATATCTACGGTCAGGCTTAAGCTCTCATTAGTGAAGGGTTGTCCATAACTAAATCTCCCCACCCAATGGTTCGAACGACCAATGAACGCATTTTTTTATACCTCAAGGTACGTGCCAACAAGTATGGGTATCATCACATAGCGATCCACCGCCTTGAGTGAAAATGATTTCACGATATGCAACGCCATCGGGTTTGGAGGTATGCAAAAAGAATGAAGACATAATTCATCTCAGTCTTGCCATGTATACTACAAAAGAGTTTTTCGAGGTCGATTCCCTATCTCTAGTGTAGTCGCCATCTGTAGGAGCGAAATGGGATTTACAGTTGTGCCTCTGACGTCGGCAACCTCGATAATATTGGGTTCACAGCCCGTAGAGAGTACGGATAGCCCATGAGGGGACTAACCATAGAATTAAGGAGTCGTCACCAAGTATAAGACACTGGGAACGATTTAAAATCTCACTACACCCCTTGTAAAGTCCGACCTTAAACCCATTTGGGTTCGAAATGGTCCTTTACGGATACCAGTATAATATTCAGGTTCAAAGGAGGATCCACATGTCTTTAAAATGCAAGAATCACACAAGACGAATTATATTTCACACGACAGGCACACATCCACAAAAGTAATAAAAGACCAGTGATAATAACGCACAAAATAAATCTCCCTACCCAAGGGTTCGAACGACCAATGAACGCATTTTTTTATACCTCAAGGTACGTGCCAACAAGTATTGGTATCATCACATAGCGATCCACCGCCTTGAGTGAAAACGATTTCACGATATGCAACGCCATCGGGTTTGGAGGTATGCAAAAAGAATGAAGACATAATTCATCTCAGTCTTGCCATGTATATTACAAGAGAGTTTTTCGAGGTCGATTCTCTATCTCTAGTGGAGTCGCCATCTGTAGGAGCGAAGCGGGATTTACCATTGTGCCTCTGACATCGGCAACCACGATACCATTGGGTTCACAGCCCGCAGAGAGTATGGATAGTCCATGGGGGACTAACCATAGAATTAAGGAGTCGTCACCCAGTATAACTGGGAACGATTTAAAACCACACTACACCCCTCGCAAAGTCCGACCTTAAACCCATTTGGGTTCGAAATGGTCCTTTACGGATACCAGTATAATATTCAGGTTCAAAGGAGGATCCACATGTCTTTAAAATGCAAGAATCACACAAGACGAATTATATTTCACACGACAGGCACACATCCACAAAAGTAATAAAGGACCAGTGATAATAATACACAAAATAAACATGGCCGAACATATCTCAGATGTCTCTATATGTTCGGCCAGACTTGAATAAATGGTTGGTCTGACTTACTACGTAAACTAGAAGGATTGCATACTCAGAATCACGTCCAGATGATAGTATAACCACATCATAAACGATTAGATCAAGATTCAAACAGTAACAACAGTAAATAAACAATTAATTATAAAGAAAACAAAAACATGATGATAATGATATGAAATAGAAATAGAACCGCACACGTCAGTTTTCGAGTGGTACGTAGAATTATATCTCGAATGCAAAGCATACTACTGTCTATTCAAAATCGATAATGGAATCTACGTCCGGGTTTCCATCCTATATATCATGGAAAACAGACAGTTGGGTGTAGCCGTTGAGTTGCTAGACTTTTTATATGACAAGTGTATGTCTGGCCAGACATACAAGATGTCCGGTCAGATATACGATGTCATGATAACAGTGAAATATGCAGAGTTTAAGGTTCTGGGGGCCTCAAGTCATGCATTTAAGTGTAACTTGACTCTGAGAACACCTCTGAAGATTTAGGTTAGTTGTTGGATCCCTTACTGGAGATGGGAAATGTTGTTGTGTTTTGGTTTTTGGTTTCCTCAGTCTCTAAAAAAAAGCCTCATACTTTTATGCGTTTTGTCCCCCTTTTTATGTTGTTTTAGGGTTTGATTAGTAAGGAAAAGATCTCCCTTGGTAAGGAAAAAATAATTAGGGAAAGTGATTAGGAAGGAGAGAACGATTTTTTTGGAAATTGATTAAGAACGAAAAAGATCGAATCCTTGTGCAAAACCGGAAACTCAATACACATCCGACCGACTTAAGTCATGTTTGGCCGGACATAGGTGACATCTGGCAAGGTTTGTTTGCTAAATTCGGTCGGATATGGGTGACATCCGGCAAAGGTTTCTTTCCCTTCTAGCATTAAACCTTACAACTTTCCCAACCTCTTCAGATGTGTTCCCATAAGAGACTCACCATTGGATTATGCATAAAAATACAGTGTCTACACCCACACGTGTTTTTCTTGATTATGAATCATAATTAGGAAGATTTAGCGAAGTTCACAAAGAGAAATATCTATAAATTTTTTAAAACCCCTAATAATCCGCTTCCACATGGAAGCATGCATATAGAGTGAGGAGATTTATTAGATGAAATTGTTTCTGGTATACTCCGTAAGGGTATTTTGGGGTATATGAAGGCACTTATGGACCCCAGAAATAGCAGAATTGGTGTTGTAGTGCTACAAATTACATAACTGAACCAAAACCAAAAGCATGAAAATGAAACAAAGAAAGTAGTAGGCATGAAATAAAGATAGTAAATTTATAAAAGAATTTCAGGCTAACACATAATCATTAACACATAATCATAGATAATCCGTTTAAATGTTTCTAAGATGTACAAATAAAGAAGTGAAATACTTGATTCCGCATTCTCTCACCCCGGTTCCTGTGGTTTTTCTTGCAGTCATACCTTCATGGCTGATCATAAAACGGACAAACGTATACATAGCTGGTCATATTAAGGGTGATGACCAACAGCTTTGCCGCAAACAAGAACATTAGAAGGAATGTCATATTCATTAGCAAGGTTTTGGATTGGATTCCAGACTTTGAGATAAAATTGTTGCCCAAGATATTGCCTTTCCCATATTGCGGATCTCATGTTCCACATTCCCTGGTTGTCTAAGGACACCAATATAGCTGTCCAAGATTGTGGATAAACCTGCAACAAAAGTAAGGCATGGGAGGAAAAACTTCTGAGAGATGAATAAGAGATATGAGCTGAAGGTTGGCATTGTCTACATTGTGCATAGGTCACAGTAAGCATCTGAAAAGTAATCATATTGATGATAAATTTGCCTTGAGCCAAGAGAGAGTGCAGTTATAAGTAACCGTTGCTCACAATATAGTCAAATGGCAGTAATAAAATATTAGTAGGCAGAAAATGCTGCTCTCGCTTAAACATTATCTTATCTAAAGTTAGAGGAAAATCATATTTTCCTGTTTCTAGGAGTATGGCTTTGTGATAGAGAATAAATGGGAATAAAACTATCAATGTTATAAAAAAGAACAGCATATTTGAGAGAAAATATGACGACTGGTTTTCTAGAGCTAACAGTATCAAGTATTTTGGTTCAGGTTACCTGAGCAGTGTGTCTAGTCAGAGTGTCATCAAGATTGTAGGTACTTCTCTTATCTGCTGCCCACTGTCCAGAACCGTAACTGTACATGACACAGGCAACTGTTAGAATCTACCCAACTCACAAGAAGCAAATAGAACAAGAACATAAACTTACCCAACAACCCAGAAATCATAACCATCAAGATGCCAGGATTGCATTGTCTTCTCATTGTTTTGAAACACAACTTCAATAAATTCATGTAGGTTGACTTGCATAACTGAGGTGGCTACTGATGAAGCAGCACCAGAGGGAACTCTTTGGATCGAATTCACACTGAAAATTCCAGGGATGTTAAAATAATCAGCGAGCTTCAGAGGTGTGTCAGAATTGACGTAGGATACACTATTAACTGCATAACGCAGCTTTCCGTTAATTAAAGGTGCTGAGTTAGCCAAAACGATTGTCCTTGTTGTGTTAATCTTTCCATAATGGAATGAGCCCTGAGGATTGGGCCTGGCAGCATTTGCCGTTAAATTCCACCTGCAAGAGAAGTTGAAACGATTAAAATAAGTTATTTATACTCCAAAAGTTACTGTCCACCAACACTCAAGGCTCAGAATGCTAATATGATTCGCAGCAAGGAGGATGAGGTAACAAACATCTTATGAGACCTCAGACTTTCTCAAGTAATTTGATACCTGAAAGTTCTAGCTTGCTTGATTGACCAATCAATTTCATAAGTAGGACCAGCTGGCAGGGGTCCAGAAGCTGGGGAGTGAGAGTTTGCATAATGTAATATTGCTGTAGCAGTGAGAACATTCTGAGTAAACCGTGTGGATGCAACAATGTGGTAGTCCATTGGAGGCTGATTTAAGGTTACTAGGACAGATACAGATTGACCCACATGTACGTCAAGTGAGTCATAAATGTTTTGAATTGTGTGAGATCCTTCGACCTCAACTAGCTTCATTGTATGGCCCTGAATCCTGAAGTTGAACGAGGTCAATAAGCCCACATTTGATATCCTGAACATATAGGTTTTACCTGCAAACAGAACAAATGAAAGATTGTATAAAATTTATTTTTCAAGGAATCACAAAAGCATTTAGTTAGATGCTGAGTGTGACCTTGATCACCACTGACGGTGGTATGAGCCTGGCCATTGATAAGGATTCCGTCTGGAAATGGAAGAGACTTTCCCGAGTCCAAAGTTTGTCGTAGTGTCTGCAGTCGTCAAGACAAATTATGATCAATATTATGAACTTGAAAAAAGAACCAACATAAACAAAGAAATAAGATACGAAATTCATTCAAGCAACTTCTTAGTTCTTACAAGTAAAATTTAGCTTTATAACATTATTTTTCCAACATAACAGAGAAGGTAAATAACCCAGAGCAATAACATATACGCCATCCATATAGTATATTCAATCTGCAGCTAGATCGGCACCAAATTTCAACGTTCTCACTTGTACTAGAGATATCACATGACGGGAAAGGAAACAGTTGGAAGCAACCTCTAATGAGGCTTTTAAGTTTTCACCTATATTTAGCTACTTCCGAAGTACCAAATGGAGCCTACAATTTTCTCTCCCAAGACAAAAATTTGGGATGCAAGTAAAGAATGGTAAAGGAGAAACATTTACTAGAAACAAGCTTAACCGAGCAGCATCATCACATCTAAAGCTATATTTAGTGTAGCTGATATTCAGCATAAAAAGCAATAACGGGTGCTAGTCAAAGTAAATGCCATCTAATTACCAAATACTTTATACACCATTGCTTTGGCATATAACAACTATAAACTATCCTATTGAACTTTTTATAACATCCATAGAAGGCAGTGTGTTGATACTAAGAATTCACTTCAACAATATCATCTGCCTTGTGTATTTCTAGCAGCATAGAAATAATCTAAAATGCAAATGACAACTTGGATAACAAAATTTAGAAAAAAATAAACTTCTGAAAGTAATGGATAAAAATAATTTAGCTCACCTTGTGGTTTGTCTTGAACCAGTCACCAATCAGTAAAGTGAAATCTCCGTCTTGGATTGCATAAGGGATCGGGATACGAGGTCTCTGATAGATATTGATTCCACCATACCCTCCAGCAGCTCTGTGCATCAGAGTTGATGGGAAGTAAGTAATTGTAAGTCCCAATCTGATCCTTGGCTTGAAACTTATATGTGTAGTTTGAGTTTGCAGGAATGGGGCAATTGGTCCCAAGAACTCCATCTTGCCATGAATTCTTCCTTTGTTTAATTCCATTCCTGTTCATGACATAACAAGTTCTTAATAGGCAATGTCGATATTTCCAGATGCGAAAATCAAGTAATGGTTATGCTGACTTGAAATTTCAACAATGCCAATCAATTTTTTCACAGAACTGTAAAATCTAGTCTACAATCCCTTATAGTTATTCTTTGGGTTTCAAACATTGGACCTCAGATCTTTCAATGACTGAAATCAAATAGAATAAACATATGTACCCAAGATTGGATATTTATGCGGCTTGTAGGGGGAAAACTATAATTTATCCAATAAAACTGTAAAATTAAAGATGAAGAGCAGCAGAAACAGAGAGAGCAGAACTCACCAAGTCAAGAGGAATGGTTCATCTAACTTGTTAATGACATTGAGTATGATATTATCATTGGTCACCACATCCAATCTAGGACCAGGAAACTGACCATTAATAAGAATCACCTGCAGATAAAAACCAAACTCAAGGCTTTCAAAACCCCATAAACACAAAATACAGTGTAAGATTCTCTCATATCAGAAACAAGAAACGAAACCGAACCTGTTGAGAAGCACCAAGAGGAGACAAAGTGCCATAAGTGACAGTCCAAGTGTAAAATCTATATGGGTCATCTGCTTTCACCAAAGCAACACTCCAAAAAGCCAAAACTACACAGATCAGCGGCAGCAAGACTGTTCTTGCCATTGAAGCTGCAAAATGTTCACACAAAACAAGACAACTGTAACTGTTAAAATATACTAAATGACACAACGTCACTGGCACTTTCTTTCTAACGCACGCTTGGAATAGAAATGTCTTGAAATAAAAAATGAACATACCAAAGTTGAATGGAATCTATTTTACTAGGTCTCAATCTAATGAACTAGTGAGTTAGCTTTTATAAATAATGCAGGGGACAAAGCTTCACCAGTAAAAGTATCCTAAGCTCAGCACATTTGTTCGACATAATACTTCTAATATTTGTTTTTAGGGTTTCCGCGCAGATGACGCGTTTCCGCGTTATGATTATTGCTTTAAATTGAAGCTTATGTAAAATTCTGGACTGTGAAGCAAATCAAAACACCTCCTATCCCGCCATTGATTGATTGGCTTTTCTTTTTTTTTTATTTTTATTTTTATTTTTATTTTTTCCCTTTATTTCTTTTTTTTCAAAAAAAATCTGTTGACTTGTTGGTACTGCTCAGCCCATATAAATATTGTCGGTGGACAATAATGGATCAACGAGCCTAGATCTGAATAGACCGGTTAAGATTCTAGTTCGGAATCGAAATCGAATCGGAAGAAACCAGTTCCGATTTTAGAATTAGAACCGGAACTGATTCCAATTTCATAATCGAAACCGGAGCTGATTTCTTCCAGTTCGGCTAGGGTGCCAAGGCCAACGGTTACTAGTCGTTAGTTATGGCAGGCACAGGGAGCTATTTGGCTCCCTGCCAAATATTTTTTATATATTATAAAAATGTCTAAATTATCCTCAATAACAGTAATAAAATTGCTACTTTTAAGGACAATTTAGGCATCACAAAAATTACCAAATAATCTATAAATAAGGGTCATAATTCATTTGTCTACACACCAACAATTCTCTCATTCTCAATTTTTCTTAATTTTCTCATTCCAATTCTCTCATTTTCAATTCTCCAATTGATTAAATTTGGTGATTTTTCAATATTAACGAAAAAATGACAAGTTCATCTGAGAACATCATGTCAAATGTCACAACCCAAGAGAGCGGCGAAAGTGTCAGTACATGAAGAAGATAAGTTAAGTCTCGATCTTCTAATATTTTCAAAATTTATTTTCATTTAGTCGAGACTAAAATGAATGTCCAAGAGTAATATACAACTATGGTGGTGTATCTTATAAATTTACTGATGGCTATGGTAATATGAACAAGCACTTGGATAGACATATGTCGTTGAAATCGGACTTGATACAACATAAACTCAAATGGGCGGGTACGCTTCATCTAGTAGAGGTACAAGTTCTTTAGATTTATTTAAATATTCTGATGTTAAAAACAGAGAAGAAATTGCTAAATTTACTTGCATGTCACATCTTTCTTTAAGTTTTGGTGAAAAATTAGTTTTACTAAATCTTGTCGAAATGCTTTAAATCATGTTGCTGGTAAAATGCATAGAAATACTAAAAGGGGTAAATTTTTGAATTATACAAATATGGTAAAATTATTTAAATATATTAAATATCATTTTTCTATTTGTTCTAATATTTGGAGTGATCATTAGCAAACACATTCATACATTTGGTATGATTTGCCATTGGATTGATGTATTATGGAACATGAAAAAATGACTTATTGCATTTAGAGTTTTTGATGAGCAACATATTGCACATAATATTTATAAAATTATTAAAATAATTTTTGATGAATATTGTTTATTAGTTAAAATTTTAACAATTGATTTTGACAATATATCTACAAATACTGCATCAATTAGAGAATTAAAAGAAATATACCAACCAAATTGGGGGGGATTTTTTAATGTTCGTTGCACATGTCATGTCCTTAATTTATGTGTTCAAGATGGTTTGACTGAATTAGAACATTACATTAATCCTATTAAGATTGCACTTAATTGTATTTGTTCATATTCTAATGTTAGGAGAGAATGAACCAAGTTTTGTAAATTAAATAGTGTTAAACCAATAAAATTTTCATGAGATATTCCAACTCGTTGTAATTCAACTTATTTTCTTTTAACTCAAGTTTTTGCTTAGAAAGATGTATTATGTAGTTTTTTTCCCCAACATGTTAAACATATAACACTTTTTCCTAGTTAATGGGATGTTTGTGAAATAATTTTAGAAATTTTAAAAGTTTTTAATAATGCAACAAATATTTTTAGTGGTGTTTATTATTCAACAATAAATTTATTTCTTGTTGAATGTTTGAATATTATTTGTACTCTGCATGAGCATGCTGAAAATTCAAATGTTAATGATCTTGTTTTATTTGAAGCTTTTACTGTAATGAAGAGAAATTAATTGACTTATTATAAAGATATTTCATTACTTTATCTTATTACTACAGGTTTTGATCCTAAATTTAAATTAGAAGGTTTGAATGGTGCCTTACAAACTTACTATGAATTTTTAGTAATATAAGATGAAATTAATGTTAAAAAATAATATATTGAGTAAAAATTATTTAATAGAGTTATTTAATGATTATGTCACTATATACAACTTGTAATCTGTATGACATTCTAGTAGCGAACCCATTCAAGACTTAGCATAGGTGATTGTTGATTACTATAATAAAATAGAAAACAAAAGGAAACCACGACTAAAATAATCGGGAATTAGATAATTATTTATCAATAAATTTCGAGTTTCCTACTGAAAGAGTTGTTGGTAAAAATTTTCAAGTACTTGACTGGTGGAATCGTCATCAAAATATTTATCATATTTTATCGATTATTACTAAAGAGGTGCTGACAACATATGTTTCCACCTTGCGGTTGAACAAGACTTCAACTTAGGAGGTAATATTTTGAAAGTGAGATTATTTTTGTTACATCCAAGCACCTTAGAGGCAATATCATATGTCGATGATTGAACTGGAGCTGATATAAGGTAACAAGAATATACCCTATATTATTTTAAAGATTTGTTCAACAATACATCTACAAGCGTAACATGAGATGAATGTGTTGGTCTCTAACACATTCTAAGATCATATAAAGCAATGAAATCATGTGAATAAGAAAGTAAAGTATGACGGAATCATGCTTACAAAGATTGGATTTAGGATGCGTCAAATACAAAAATTTCTTCTTGAAGTTTCGGCCAATGTGTCATTTGAATGTGATCTCCAAACTCCAAGCTTTGTGTGATGAGATTCCAAGCTCAAGGGATTAGTTTCCCTAACACCTTCATATGATTCCTTGAATGTGCTAGCAAGATTAGAAAGAAAAACAATTCTTCTTTCCTTGTAGTGAAGCTCACGGTTTTGAGCTAATGAGAGAGAGAGAGAGGTTTCAATTTTCTTTTGATTTTGTTTTCTAAAAACATAATACCAAAAATCCTTCACACTTTTGGTATATTCTTCAAAAAGCAAAAAGCAAAATGGAGGGAAAATGGCATTCAATGCCTTCAACAACTCCAATCATGAATAGTGACTGGTTGTCAATCACAAAAGGTGACATGACTTCCATCACTAAAGTGACAGGCGATGTGACTTGCGATGTGACTTATGGGCCGCACTTTAATTCAAAATGCGAATGGGCCCGGAAACACATTCCGGGCTCGGGTTCGTTAATTCCGAATTAACGAACTTTCCGTTGCGACGTAATTAAATCAAATTTAATTAAATAATTATGCCAAGCAAAATTACTATTCACGTCGGTCGCAAATTAATTCTAAATCAATTCGTTAGCCCGAATTAAAATCCAATTTTAATTCCGCGTCGAAATCTAATTTCGTTTAATATATCGAATACTTTTACTTTTACCGATTATTAATCAATTCGTTGTTTAATACTTTTACCGGTTCGTGTCGAAACTCTTTGAATTTCTCAAAGGTTTCCGACTTGTGTCTCATAAGATACACATAACCATAACGCGATGCATCATCCGTAAAGGTTACGAAGTATTCATATCCACCTCTAGCCTGGCTAGACATGGGCCCACATACTTCACTATGAATGAGGGCTAACAGTTCGGTGGCACGTGCACCTTTATCGCTAAAAGGTGATTTAGGCATTTTGCCTAATAAATAAGATTCGCAGACGTCATATGAATTTGGATCAAATCCGTCCAAGTACCCACTCTTCGAAAGTGTGGATATACGTGTTTTGTTTATGTGTCCCAGACGATAGTTCCATATGTAAGTTTCATCTTTATTACTTATTTTAAGCCTTTTGTTTGCTACATTATATGTTTGAGATTGATTCATATTCAAAATATAAAGACCATTATTTACATCAGCAGTGCAAATTTCCATATCATTTTTATACATAAAACACCCAGTGTTTCTAAATACAAAAGTGTACCCACATTGGGCTAACATAGATACAGAAATAATATTCTTAGTCAAACTAGGTACATAATAACAGTCTGATAGTTTAAGTACATGCCCGAGGGTAGTTCCAAAACAAAAGTGCCAACGGCCAAAACGGTGACTCGTGTCCCATTTCCAACGCGGAGGTCAATCTCTCCTGAGGCCAGTCTCCTGCTAATCTGCAGATCCTGCACATCAGTACATATATGAGTTCCACAACCAGAATCAAAAATCCAATTTTTAAAACTAGTTGTAGACATGTTTATTTCTATAACAAACATACTTGAAGCCGGTGCCTTGCCCGTTTTGATTTCCTTCATGTGTGCCTTGTACTCGCGGCAGTCATGTTAGTGTTCTTAGAACATGCCAAGGATCTAATAAGCATGAAAACATGTTCATAAATTCAAAATAAGTTGCGGAATTACTTACATTGAATGGATTTGAGATTTTAAGATTTTGAGAAGAAGATCCAAGATCCAAGATGCTTCCTTTGTTGATTCCAAGCTTTGAGTTGAAGATCTCCAAGATCCTTGCTTTGTTGATTCCAAGCTTTTGAAGTTGTTTCCTATCACCTTAGTTGATTCCATGAAGTGCTAACTCCTTTGAAATTGCAACAAAATCAAATAGAGGGAGAGGGAGAAGCTCACGCCCATGGAGAGGTTATTAGGGTTTCCATTTTGTTCCAAGTGTTGTGTTACACAAGTGTGAAGAGAGAGAGGGCTTGGGTTTTGTTTAAGGGTTTTTACCCTTTTCACCAAAACCATGTAGTTGGGGTAATTTGGTTTCACATAAACCAAGTAGTTGGAAAGTAAGTGGTTTTGGCATAAATGCCAACCACTTTCCAACCACCACTTCACATGTGTGACATGTGTGAAGTGGGCCCCACCATTTTGAATTCAAAACTCAAAATGTCACTACGAACATTTATCGCGGCTCGGTTCCGTTTAATCCGATTAAACAAACTTTCGTCGCTAAATAATTAAATCTAATTTAATTAAATAACGATGCCTCGCAAATATATTACGAACGTCGTTTACGAATTAATTCTAAATTAATTCGTTCGTTCGTATTAAAGTCCGACTTTAATTTCGTAACGAAATCCAATTCATATTAATATATCCGATATATTAATTTTAGCCCATACGAATAAATTAAATAGAAAAATCAAATTTAACTATTAAATTTATTTTATCGATTAATTCCAAATTAATCGCGTTCTCTCTTTTCCGAACACATTTAATCCTAGATTAAATAATACCTCAATTAATCCCAGATTAATTTTCTCCATCTTAATTAATCCCAGATTAATTTTCTCTCTTAATTAATCCCAGATTAATTCTAATTAAATCAACTGTCATCGGTGAATCTTTGGGAAGCGACCCAAGAGATCCCTGGATATGTTGGCAGCAAATACGGTCATCGGATTATCCGAATACGTGCGTACCTCATACCACATGCTTACCGATTTACAAGACATGGTTGGCTTCTAGCAAAGCACTATGCCTACCCAATTCTCTAGAAATATTCTTACTGGAATAAATAATCTATGTCAGGCGTAGTATACGTAGTATTGCGTATTGCGATCTAGTATCGGATGTCACGTGCTAGGCCTGGGGCTGGAATGTGTCTGCCCCGTACGAAGCACATGTCGGATGTCTGGTAACTAGTCTCTATAATCGGACATACATGACCTAGTCATAATATCCCGATGACTGCAGTACTTAAGAGCACTAGTACCGTTTCCTACGTGACATCATCTCCACTATGACTAGAGTGATACTTCCGTCTTGACATCACACCCAATAAACTACGATTCTCGATATACACAGCAGAGGCGTACACAGAACCTATTAAAGCCCTGGACGACCAAAACTAAAGCATATCGATTGTCGCAAGTATTAGCGATGCAAGTCTCAGGTTAAGACCAAATACACCTACCCTGATTTCGGACTTCCATAGACACATAGTCATACTACCAATGGAATTCCGAGGGGTCTATCTAGAGCGAAGCTGTTTTCCGTACCATCGGTAAAACACAACCTTGGAAGATTTCCAGCTCACTGTTCTGTTATTCAAACTGTATTATACCTTTATTTTTATCGGTTAGAAAACTTACAACAGTGATCCCAGTCACTTTAAGTTCTCATTCTCCATAGTTTAAGACATCATCCTTAGTTCTATAAGATACTAACGGATGTTCTTAATATCAATCCAGTGACTATCACTTGGATTGACCCGTTTGTGACTCCATATGCTCAAAGCGTATGAGACACCAGGTCACGTACATTTTTCAATGTACTTGTTCTCAGAGAGTGTTAACAACTTTAAATCTATCCCAGTAGATCTTTATTCCTAGAATAAAGGTGGTTTCTCCCAAGAATTCTACGGAGAATTTTCATGAAAGCCAAGCTTTCACCGATCGTAATATGGGAATATCATTTCCAAGAAATGACATATCATCATTAATTAGGACATCATTGTCAGTGCGCTCCCACTAACCTCCTTATATACACAAGAATCATTTCATTTTGAATTAAGTCATACACCATTATGATTACATCAAAACGTTAGTTCCAAGAACGTAATGCTTACTGTAATCCCTCTATGGATCGAATAACCTGCAAACCTTGTTTGCTAGTTTTGGTACGACAAAACCGCTAGGATGTTGTAAACATCCTCCAAAAGGTTTCCTTTTCAGGAAAGCGATTTTTCGGTTCAGCTGCCATATTTCATAAATGAAACATGCAGCATCAGCAAGCATTATCCAAATGGATTTAACGTGGCAACATGTAAAAGATTTCATTGTAATCAAAATAATGTTGATAACGATATCTTTCCGCTAAAAGCCTAGCTCAGTACGTTGGTATGCTGCCATCCACGTATGTCTTCCTTGAAGACTTATATAGTACCAATAGGCACAATGCCTTGCAGTACAACAACTAGTGTCCAAACATAGTTGATATACATGGAATCCATTTCGGAGTCATGGCACTTTGCCATGATAGGGAGTTGATACCTTGTATCACTTCCTCATACGTAGTCAGTTCATATTCCCCAATAAGATTGACATCTTTATGAGGTGAGATCAGAAACCCATACCCAGGTTGTTTTCTGACTTTCTCAGACCTACGCTGTTCTTGTGTATTCGAAGATTATTGGTATAGTTTCATCCTTGATGAATTGTTTGTGTTCCATTAAGGACTTGGTGCCTTGAACAGTATAACTCCGATTTTTCATCGAGTTTTACTATCCTCCCACTTACCACTGCATATCGGTATTCCTCTTAGGAAAACCGCATGGTGAGCAACAATTACATTGTTCTCAAGTTAGTTGTATAAGTAATATACTTTGGTTTCCCTAGGATAACCTATAATTGGCACTTATCCATTTTGGGTTCTAGTTTGGTATCATCCAAACATATGCCCAACATCCCAAATCTTCAGGAGTGAGAAAACCTAGTTTCTTTCCTGTTCATATCTAATAGGAAATCTGTGAAAAATATTTTCATGGAACCTTATTCAAAATAAGTATTGCTCTGTTAAATGCTTATCCTTTGAAGGAAAATGGTAGCTCAGAGCGACTAATGATTAACCTTATCATGTCCAACAAAATTTGGTTTCTCCGTTCGGACACACCGTCAAATTGACGTGTTCCGGGAGGAGTCCTTATTGAAAGAATACTATACTCTTTCAAGTATTTGAGAAACTTATTGCTTAAGTATTTTCATCAAGGTCAAACCGTGATGTTTTAATACTTTAGCTGATATGTTCGTCTATTTTGTGTCGAAACTCCAAAAGTTTCTGATTTGTGTTCTTCAAAAGAAACTCAACCATAACGCGATGCCACATCCGTAAAGGTCACGAAATATTCATATCCACCTCTAGCCTAGCTAGACATGGGCCCACTTATGTCATATGAACAAGGGCTAATAGATCGGTGGCACTTATACTTTTACCAAGTAAAGGTGTTTTAGGCACTTTGCCCAATAAACTAGATTCGTAGACTTCATTTGAATGGAATCAAATCCGTCCTAGTATCCACTCTTCAAAAGTGTGAATATACGAGTCTTGTTTAATTGTGTCGCAGACAACACTGCCACAAATAAGTCTCATCTGATCAAATCAGTTTGAGCTATTTGTTTGTCATGTTATATGTTTGAGATTTATTTATATTCAAAATATAAATACTGTTATTCACATATAATGTGTTTATCTCAATATCATCTTTATAAAATAAAACACTTTAGTGTTCTAGAATATAAAGGTATACTCGCAACGAGTTGTACTCGATATAGAGATAATGTTTCTAGTCAAACTAGTTACATTTTAACAGTTTCCTAATTTAAGTACATACCCGAAGGGTAGTTCCTAAACTTAGGTATCTACGGTTAAAACAGCGACTGTCGTCATGTTTCATATTCGCATATTAATCTCATCTGAAGTCAGTATCCTGCTCATAGCAGATTCTGCACATCAGTGCATATTTATGTATCACACTAAGTGTTTAAAATCCAATTTTAATACTAGTAGTGAACATATTTATGACAAACATATTTGAAGTCAGAGCCTTGCTCGTCTTCAATTCCTTCATGTCTGCTTTGTCCATACGGCAGTCATCCTTCAATGACCCCGTTTACCACAATTTAGGCAGACATCTTGGGATATGTCCTTTGTCTTCCTAGAAGACTATAATGATTTTGCCTTTGCCCTTTTCTATATCCCAGAAGCCTTTGGCCAAGCCTTGGGTTTCTAGAATGTCGAAGTAAGGTGCGCCTTGCGCTTCTTGCCCTACTGCAAACTTTGGCTTTGGCTCCTTGAGAATGGCCATTAACTCTCCAAGAGTTATTAATTGCAATTTAATACTTCTAATATCTAAAAATATATCTATGAAGATACTTCAATTTCTTCATCATACTTTAAGGATCTAATCCTTAGTTCTGATTAGGAAATTAAGGAGTCTTTATGGCAAGCATAATGGATTAAACATTAAAGTTATCATCACATGAATCTTCCAAAGATCATGCTCTACTATTTGCTTAACTCTGGGCTTAGGCCTAAGATATTATTCTATCAAATAAAGTAACTTCTTAGTTTCAGGACTATCCTGAAATTTATTCCCAATTTGAAAATTAAAGTCGTTTGAAACATTTTCCCTAGGATAATGTTTTAAACATTAATCTTTCAATTTAATCTTGATTCTAATAGTCCAACTATTTATCAACAATTTCAGGTACAATCTAATGTAATGATTACTATAGTCTAACTATATAACTTATTACAATTTTATTGGTTAAAATTAAATATATATTGATTACTATAATCCAATTATATAATCATTATAAATGATCGGTAAAATCCAAATATATTGATTACTATAATCCAATTATATAATCATTATAAATGAAGTAGTTTGAATACAGTCCAACTGTTTAATTAAAACAACTATTAAATATTAGTCCAACTAACATTTAATTTATTTGACGAATAATATTTGATTGAGCGCGTATGGCAAGTAACTAAACGAATATTGCAAATCTAATACTTGCCTCCCACTATTTTTCGGCGAGCCTCTAACCCTCTGTTGAGTACTCGGGAAACCTTGTTTCCTAGTGGGCTAGGATCCCGTTAAATAACACACAATCTTGACTTTGGCCAACAAATTGTATGATACTTAACTAGGTAGATCTCTAAGATCAATTGGATCTCATCCAATTCCTAGATCCAGGTAGGTGGACATCCAAGTCCGAAGCATATATATTATATGCCAATATATCAAATATATTACCTAACCTTTTTCCTCTGAATCAACTAAGCCTTGGCTTTGGCACAACAAACTTAATGATCCCAGTTAAGCGGAACCCATTGACATGGAAAACTTCGTAATCAATGTCGATGGACAAGAAGTGATCTTGACTTTGGCCAACAAATCACGACTTGGACAAGACACCGATATGGAACAAAACTCTCATGATTCAAACACATCCGCAATTGACAAAGGTCTTGACTTTGGCCAACAAACCAATGCCAACTTTGGATCTTGAGTAAGAATCACTCAACGGAAGGAAAAACGCTTAATATGTTTAAAGGGTTTTTCGCGTGCAAATTGGCAACCAATTTATTATCTTTGTTAAGGTCTCATCATCATACACCCTTAAACATGCATTCTAAATACATAATAAAGCACGTATAAATAAATAAATTAATAATGATATACAGATGGATATGTCAAAAATTTTTCCTAGAACAAATCACTCCATTTCCTCTCCCCGGCTAGAACTATTCTAACTTCTACCCAATTACAAAATACAATAAAGAAACCTCATTTGCATTGAGGGGAATAGGTGAGAAGAGAAATACAATGAGAGAGGAGATAAAAGGCTGGACACGTAGGTCCAATTTAATAAATTCTAAACTTATTACAATAATTTCCAAAACTGCCATTGCCCTTCTAATATCCATCCGATATACATTATTCATACAACACATTCATGTATTCATACAAATCATGTTATTCAATCAATCTAATCCAATTAATTAATCTTTGAATTACTGATAATCCAATGTTCAAACAACGATTTGATTTGCACGAGTCAAACTCTTTTAAGAATAAGTACTCAAAGTAAGTATTCTTGAATTATATTGAACTACAACTTTAAATCCAATTTATTTGTATTCAATACTAATTCCAAATTTAATTCCAAATTAAATATTTACACTTACTTATAAGCCTTAAAGACTTGGATTCCAAATCCAATCTTAATGGGTCTCAAAGGCCCAATAACATCCAATGTCATTTCAATTAAAGTCCAATGGGCTTTTAATTGATTCTTAAGGCCTGGGCTTTGGCCATAATGGATCAAACCCAAAATGCCAAGGCCCAATAAGAATCACCCTATTGCCAACAAATCAATTTAGGCCCATTAGGCCCAATTAAATTCTTTAAAGGCCCAAGTGATGTATTTGGACTTTATGGAATTGGTTTTGGGCCCAATTGGATCCAATCCAAAAGTCCAAAACCAAACATAGTCAAACCAAGCCCATTAAGCCCAAATACACAATTTTAGACCAATTCTTAATTAAAGGCTTATTAACATAATTATAATATTCCAAATATCACAATTACTTTAATTAAAGTGTATTAGCCATGATTAATTAATTAAACTCAATATTTCCAAAATACCAATTAACTTAATTAATCATGCTTAATCATCAATTTATGCTTAACACAAATTGAAGCCAAAACACATCATTTCATGCTCAACACAAATTGAATCCAAAACATATCATTTCATGCTCAACATGCTCTTTGATTTAACATAAACATTATTGAATTTGATTCTAATCCAATCAAACCAACAATCAACATTTAAACATGCATTTAAACACATCATTCATGTTACAAAAATAAAAAAACTGTAGTGCATTACAGTACACAGTTTCGGCCACACTAAGAAATTTATAATTTTTGATTCATTTGATTTGTTTCAAATCTAATCATGCACAACTCTAAGTTAACATAATCTAAGCATGCTCAAAGCATCAATTTGAAAGAATGATGCACAAAACACAAAAGCCCCAAATTTTAGTCTCATGAACCCTAAGATTTTCATGCTTAAAATTGGCTCCGATACCATTGTTAGTGTTCCTAGAACATGCCAATGATCTAATAAGCATGAAAACATGTTCATAAATTCAAAATAAGTTGCGGAATTACTTACATTGAATGGATTTGAGCTTTTAAAATTTTGAGAAGAAGATCCAAGATCCAAGATGCTTCCTTTGTTGATTCCAAGCTTTGAGTTGAAGATCTCCAAGATCCTTGCTTTGTTGATTCCAAGCTTTTGAAGTTGTTTCCCTATCACCTTAGTTGATTCCATGAAGTGCTAGCTCCTTTGAAATTGCAACAAAATCAAAGAGAGGGAGAGGGAGAAGCTCACACCCATGGAGAGGTTATTAGGGTTTCCATTTTGTTCCAAGTGTTGTGTTACACAAGTATGAAGAGAGAGAGGGCTTGGGTTTTGTTTAAGGGTTTTTACCCTTTTCACCAAAACCATGTAGTTGGGGTAATTTGGTTTCACATAAACCAAGTAGTTGGAAAGTAAGTGGTTTTGGCATAAATGCCAACCACTTTCCAACCACCACTTCACATGTGTGACATGTGTGAAGTGGGCCCTACCATTTTGAATTCAAAACTCAAAATGTCACTACGAACATTTATCGCGGCTCGGTTCCGTTTAATCCGATTAAACAAACTTTCGTCGCTAAATAATTAAATCTAATTTAATTAAATAACGATGCCTCGCAAATATATTACGAACTTCGTTTACGAATTAATTCTAAATTAATTCGTTCGTTCGTAATAAAGTCCGACTTTAATTTCGTAACGAAATCCAATTCATATTAATATATCCGATATTTTAATTTTAGCCCAAACGAATAAATTAAATAGAAAAATCAAATTTAACTATTAAATTTTTTTTATCGATTAATTCCAAATTAATCGTGTTCTCTCTTTTCCGAACACATTTAATCCCAGATTAAATAATACCTCAATTAATCCCAAATTAATTTTCTCCATCTTAATTAATCCCAGATTAATTTTCTCTCTTAATTAATCCCAGATTAATTCTAATTAAATCAACTGTCATCGGTGAATCTTTGGTAAGCGACCCAAGAGATCCCTGGATATGTTGGCAGCAAATACGGTCATCGGATTATCCGAATACGTGCGTACCTCGTACCACGTGCTTACCGATTTACAAGACATGGTTGGTTTCTAGCAAAGCACCGTGCCTACCCATTTCTCCAGAAATATTCTTACTGGAATATATAATCTATGTCAGGCGTAGTATACGTAGTATTGCGTATTGCGATCCAGTATCGGATGTCACGTGCTAGGCCTGGGGCTGGAATGTGTCTGCCCCGTACGAAGCACATGTCAGATGTCTGGTAACTAATCTCTATAATCGGACATACATGACCTAGTCATAATATCCCGATGACTGCAGTACTTAAGAGCACTAGTACCATATCCTACGTGACATCATCTCCACTATGACTGGAGTGATACTTCTGTTGGGGTTTTTAGGGGGTGAATCCGGTAAAGCAGCGGAAGCGGTGAAAATCCGATTTTCAGATTTCAAAACTTTTTCTCGGATTAATTAAATAAACATATTTATTTAATATTCCAATAATCAAATTATGAAATAAAATTCAATAAATCATATTTAAGTGAATTTACCAAATTACCCTTACTTTGGTATTTTGTCCATTTTAGTCCAAAATTGATCTAATCAATTTTGAATGATTCTAAATCATTTCTAAGATGAACTTAGCATGTTCAAAACATCAAAACACCAAAAGCACCAAAAATCCCAAATTTCCCTCACAAGGCCGAATGCCCCTCCAAGGTGCACAATTGTGCATTTTGTGATTTCATGCATCAAAACACATCAAGATGCAATCCAATGAACATGAAATTTTATATGAATCATATAAACTCACAAATACACAACATATATCAAAAACCCCAAATTTGGAATTAGTCATGAACCCTAATTTTTCAATTTCCACAAATTGGACAAATTAGACCAAATACATTAAATCAATTACTTCAATCATCATTCTTCCATCCAATCCAAGTCTCAACACAATGAAACAACTCAAGATCAAATCTAGGTCATTTAAGAGTGGGTCAATAACTCTAGATTAGCAACATGGTTTCCAAAACCTTAAAAGAATAGTTATAACTACAATAGTCATACACTTCCTTCATCATACATGCTTTACACCTCCATCAAAACTTCCATCAACAAAAACCACAAGGAAAAAAGAAAGATATAACCTAAGGATATCATATATTAAAGCCTAGATCCTAAGGAACAATTTCCTTACTAATAGCAAGTTGGAAAAAACTTACTAAAATCAAGCTTTTCTTTGATCTTTCTTTCTTTCTCAAGCTTCCTTTAAGTCTCTTCAATGGAGTTTCTTTTTGGTAAATTGTATTAGGTTAACCAAAAGAAAAGCAAATGAAAACAATATATACTTGTGCAAAAAATAAGCCATGGCCGAATTTAACAACAAGCATATACCAAATTTTTCATTTCAATTTCATTTCAAATTAATTTGTTATCTTAATATAAATATCTAAAACTACTTTATAGATATTTATTTAAGTCAACAATTGCAACTAACATCATTTACTTTAAATATCCTAATATAAGATATTTATATTTTAATTAATTTAATCATTTAACAATTAAATAATTAATTAATTAATCAAATACAAATATATTAAATATATGTATAATATTTACATTAAATATTAAAAAACATATATTCATTTAGGATATAAGTCAAATAACTCATTTTGACTATTAATTAATGTGTATTTAAATTAATCAAGTATTAAATGTAAATACACAAAAATTAAGCAAATGACTATCTAGTCTCTTTAGCACGTATATTGCGTTTAACCTTTAAACGACTTTATAAATAATCAATATTATTTATTAATGTTCCTCTAGTGCTCTACGAGTATGTTTCATTATTGAGACTCTCTAGATTCAGGTTTATCCGTCACGAAATCTAATTTCGTGTCCATAATCTATCCACCCGTAGATTATGACGATCAAGGATAATCTCGCTGAACCATACAGGTCGAGGTCATGGCAAATGTATAATTCCTCCGTCACAGGTATCCGGATAAATCCCAGAGATATAGATGTAAACGCCAAATCTCTATCGGGATTATCCAGTCGACTATTCTATTAGCAATCTCAAAAGAATGTTTAGAACTAGCTTCTAAACTTTACCACAGGCCCATGGTTTTATCTGATTGCTAATCATATGGACTACCTATGCTCTCATACACAGAACTGACGGATCCTATCTTGATACACATAGGACACCCTGAGGATCTGTCTACACCCAACGAACAAGCGGAGGTCTGATCTAAATAGATCGGTGATGTGACTGCCGTCTAAGTGTAGAAGATGTCTCATGTGCCCACAATGGCATCTCAAGTCTAAGAATCACAAGTGCTACTCAACCCAAGAAGATTCTTATTGACGCTGGTGTACCATCCATTAAGAATCTTCGGTGAGTCGTTCAGTGTTTATCCGCTATAAACACCTACACGTCTATACTAGTCTCCAAGACTAATGGTTCATTGAGAAACCATTGGAATCATATATTCCAGTATACGACATGTACCGGTCTCAACGGGTTTACTATACTGACCAAGTAGTGTAAACCTTGACCAGGAACTGTCTGAGAATGACAACGTCATGATACTACCCAATGTCCGTTGCGACGCTTTTGCAACTGTATCATGACTAATCATTCTAGGGTCATTACGTCTTTACCATATAGAAATATAGATTATATTATAGAAACTGCATATATTATTCATAATAATAATGTTTTACAGAAGTATTTAACAGAAATACAACCGGGAATTGGCGCTCTGAGCACCAACCCTAACAACTTCCGTCTTGACATCACACCCAATACACTACGATTCTCGATATTCCCAGCAGAGGCGTACACAGAACCTGTTAAAGCCCTGGACGACCAAAACTAAAGCATATCGATTGTCGCAAGTATTAGCGATGCAAGTCTCAGGTTAAGACCAAATACACCTACCTTGATTTCGGACTTCCATAGACACATAATAATACTACCAATGGAATTCCGAGGGGTCTATCCAGAGCGAAGCTGTTTTCCGTACCATCGGTAAAACACAACCTCCTATTACACTTCCATGAGTATCCTATACCCAAACATATGAGAACTATGCTGTTATGATCTCACATAACACGCACAAGTGTAATACTAGTCTATTCCGCATTATCGATGTCCAGTCTCGATAATACTATGACTAGGGATATTTAATGATTAATCCTTCGAGGACTGATATTGTCTTATATCATCTCAATCCAGGAACAAATCATAGGGACAACCTATCATTTATACATCTAGGTGATCTAATCACAATGATAAGAGTGCAATCTCATTGTCACATAGTTAATTTGTACAACAACACCATGATCTGTACAAATAGTGACGCTATGGGTCATAATTGTCCAACAAGTCACGCTTCCAGTGACCTTGCTTGCCGCACTGGAGACATACATCTTGGGATTTTTTCCTTACCCTTCCCAGAAGGTTTTGACGATTTGGCCTTGCCCTTCCTTTTCTTCTTCTTCTTTTTTACACCTCCAGTCGCCTTGGGCCAAGCCCTCGGAGTCTGAGATGTTGAAGCAAAGTGCGCCTCGCGCTTCTTGCTCTTTTGAAGCTCTTTTTCTGCTTCACGTAGTGTGGACATCAACTCTCCAAGAGTTTGTTCTTTGTTCATCATATTGTAGTTCATGATGAACCCACTCCAAGTGTCTGGCAGAGACTACAAGATCAAATCTATAGAAGTCTCAGCCTCAGAGACAATGCCCATCTGTCCGAGCTGCTCAATGTCAGCAATCATCTGTGACACATGGTGCTCAACAGACGTACCCTCTGACATGCGAGCGCAGCAGAGTTTCTTCTGCAACTCATATCTTTGCGATCTAAGATTAGATCGATAAAGATCATGTAACTTTGCCATCATCTCATAGGGATCAAATCCCTTGTTTTTGACGACGAAATTGCGGAGTCATAGCAGCAAGCATTACCGATTGAGCAGTCGTGTTGTCAACGCTATGAGTCTTCCAAAGCTCTAGCTCAAGCAACTGATCAGGTCGGGGCTTAGGCCCAAGAGGTCTATCTATAGTATAGAGTAACTTCTCGAATCCCAGAACAATTCTGAGATTCATATCCCAGTCTTGAAAGTTTGTGCCATTAAAGATATTGTCGCCCATGAAAATATCCTTAATGCTTAACTTTCCTGTCATCTTAACCGCAATAGTCCAACTATTCGATTAACGATGTATGGGTACAGTCTAACTGTTACAAGAAAAATAATAATATATTAGTCCAACTAATAAAATAATTGACGAAATAATTTGAAAGCGCGTAAAGTTAAGTATTTTAACGAAATTGCAAATTCAATACTAGCCTCCCACTATTTTTCGGCGAGCCTCTAACCCTCTGTTGAGTACTCGGGAAACCTAGTTTCGTAGTGAGCTAGGATCCCGTTAAATAACACACAACCTTGACTTTGGCCAACAAGCTGTATGATATTTAACTAAGTAGATCTCTAAGATCAATTGGATCTCATCCAATTCCTAGATCCGGTAGGTGGACCTCCAAGTCCGAAACATATATACAATATATATGTCAATATATCCAATATATTTTCCTAACCTTTTTCCTCTGAATCAACTAAGCCTTGGCTTTGGCACAACAAGCTTAATGATTCCAGTTAAGCGAAACCCATTGACTTTGGAAAGCTTCTTAATCGATGTCGATGGACAAGAAGTGATCTTGACTTTGGCCAACAAATCACAACTTGGACAAGACATACGATATGGAACAAAGCCTTCATGATTCAAACACATCCGCGATGGACAAAGGTCTTGACTTTGGCCAACAAACCAGTGCCAATCTTGGATCTTGAGTAAGAATCACTCAATGGAAGGAAAACGCTTAATATTTATTGAAGGTTTTTCGCGTAAATTGGCAACCAATTTATTATCTTCGTTAGGTCTCATCATATACCCTTAAGCATGCATTCCAAAAGCATAATAAGGGGCGGTAAATAAATTAATAATGATATGCGGATGGATATCTCACAAATTGTTCCTAGAACAAATCACTCTATTTCCTCTCCCCGGCTAGCACTATTCCTACTTCTACCCAATTAAAAATAAAATTAAAGAAACCTCATTAACATTGAGGGGAATTAGGTGAAAAGAGAATTACAAAGAATCGAGAGAGATAAGGCTGGACACGCAGGTCCAATTTAATAAATTCTAAATTTACAACAATTTCCAAAATTGCCCTTTCCCTTCTAATATCCATCCGATATACATTATTCATTCAACACATCCATGTATTCACATAAAGCATGTTATTCAATCAATCTAATCCAATTAATTAATCTTTGAATAAAGTGATCATATAATGTTCAAACAACGATTTGATTTGTGCGAGTCCAACTCGTTTAAGAATAAGTACTCAAAGTACGAATTCTTGAATTATATCGAACTACAATTTAAATCTAATTTAGTTTGTATTCAATACTAATTCCATATTTAATTCAAAATTAAATAACTACACTTTTAAATGCGCCTTTAAGACTTAAATTCCAAATCTAATCTAAATGGGTCTCAAAGCCCAATTAACATCCAATGTCTTTTAATTAAAGTCCAATGGGCTTTCAATTAATTTCTTAAGGCATGGACTTTGGTCAATATGGATCAAACCCAAATACCATAGCCCAATTAAGGAATCACCCTATTTGCCAAAAAACCAATTTAGGCCCATTAGGCCCAATTAAACATAAAAGGCCCATTTGTCATATTTGGACTTAATGGAATGATTTAGGCCCAATTTGGATCCAATCCAATTGACCTAAACCAACTTGGCACAACCAAGCCCATTACGCCCAAATACAACATTTTAAGCCCAATTCCAAATTAAGCCCAACTAATTAAATTTTAATATTCCAAATATCATGATTTAATTAATTAAAGTGTATTGCATTAATTAATTATCTAAATTAACATTTCCAAAAAATCAATTTAATTAATTAATCATGCTTTAATTTGTTCAACATATGTCCAACATTATTGAAACAAAAAATCATCTCATTTCATACTTTGATGCTCACAGCATTTGTATGGATTTTTGTCCGATTCCGATTTCAATCCGATTGAATCGTAAATCATTATTTCCCAAGTCTTTAAACACATCCAATGGTCTTAAAACAAAAAATACCATGACATTAGGGCATATCATCTATTCGGCCAAGCCAAAGTAATTGGGGAAAATTAATCCAATTCAATTTTCGTCAAATTGATCATGCATAACTCCAAGTTATTAACATACAAGAATACTCAAACAAACAATTTGATTAAAACATGCTTAAATCAAAAATACCCAAATCAAGAATATAAACCCTAAGTTCAATTTCATGCTTATCAAGGCTCATGATACCATTGTTGGTCTCTAAGACATTCCAAGATCATATAAAGCAATGAAATCTTGTGAATAAAAAAGTAAATTATGGCGGAATCATACTTACAAAGATCGGATTTAGGATGCGTCAAATATAAAAATTTCTTCTTGAAGTTTCGGCCAAGGTGTCCTTTGAATGTGATCTCCAAGCTTCAAGCTTTGTGTGATGAGATTCCAAGCTCAAGGGATTAGTTTCCCTAACACCTTGATATGATTCCTTGAATGTGCGAGCAAGATTAGAAAGAAAAACAATTCTTCTTTCCTTGTAGTGAAGCTCACGGTTTTGAGCTAATGAGAGAGAGAGAGAGAGGTTTCAATTTTCTTTTGATTTTGTTTTCTAAAAACATAATACCAAAAATCCTTCACACTTTTGGTATATTCTTTTCCAAAAAGCAAAAGGCAAAATGGAGGGAAAATGGCATTCAATGCTTTCAACAACTCCCATCATGAATAATGACTGGTTGTCAATCACAAAAAGGTGACATGACTTTCATCACTAAAGTGACAGGCGATGTGACTTGCGATGTGACTTGTGGGCCACACTTTAATTCAAAATACGAGTGGGCCCACAAACACATTCCGGGCTCGGGTTCGTTAATTCCGAATTAACGAACTTTCCATTGCGACGTAATTAAATCAAATTTAATTAAATAATTATGCCAAGCAAAATTACTATTCACATCGCTCGCAAATTAATTCTAAATCAATTCGTTAGCCCGAATTAAAATCCAATTTTAATTCCGTGTCGAAATCTAATTTCGTTTAATATATCAAATATATTATTTTATCGATTAATTCCAAATTAATCGTTCTCTCTCTTCAAATAGTATTTTATCCCAGATAAAATCTCTCAGCAATTAATCCTATATTAATTATGTTCGAATCATACGTCATCGGTGAATCTTCGGGAAGCGACCCATGAGATCCCTGGATATGTTGGCAGTAAATCCGGTCGTCGGACTATCCGAACACGTACGTACCTCATACTACATTTTTACTGATTTACGAGACATGGTTGGCTTCTAGCAAAACACTGTGCCTACCCAATTCTCCAGAAATATTCTTAAAGGAAAATATAATCTATGTCAGGCGTAGTATACGTAGTATTGCGTATTTCGATCCAGTATCGGATGTCACATGCAAGGCCTGTGGCTGAAATAGTGTATGCCCCGTACGAAGCATATATCGGATTACAAGCAACTAGTCTCCTTAATTGGATAATCATGATCTTGTCATATTATCCCGATGGTTGCAACCAATTAGAGTACCAGTTATGTATCCATGCGTGATCACCATCTCCATATGACTGAAGTGATACTTCCATCTTGACATCACACCCAATACACTACGATTCTCAATAAACCTAGAAGAGGCGTACACATAACCTGTTAAAGTCCTGGACGACCAAAACCAAAGCGAATTGATTGTCGCAAGTACTAGCGGTGCAAGTCTCAGGTTAAGACCAAATACACCTACCCTGATACGGATTCCCATAGACACATAGTCATACTACCAACGGGATTCCGCGGGGTCTATCCAGAGCGAAGCTGTTTCCGTACCATCGGTAAACACAACTCCTATCACACTTGCATAAGTATCCAATACTTAAATAGATGAGAATATGTTGTTACGCTTCCATAACACGCACAAGTGCAATACTAGTCTATTCCGCATTATCGATGTCCAGTCTCGATAATACTACGACTAAGGATATTTAATGATTAAACCATTATGGATTGATATTGTCTCATATCTAATAATCCAGAACTAATCATAAGGACTTTTATCATTTATATATTTAAGTAATCAAATTACAAAATGATAAAATACAATTTCCATTACTACATAGTTAATTTGTACAAAAACCACAATATCTTTTACAATAGTGACGCTATTGGTCATAATTGTCTAACAGAATGATCAACAGTAGGAATAGATAATAATGTGTTGGGAATATCTAAGGTCCCAAGGATCGAATAAAGCGATGAAATAACATGTAAATACATCGAAGAAGTTGCGGAATACTTACATTGATCGGTTGAGGCGATGCGTCGAAGAACAAAACTTTTTATGCCCTTTGAAGATCCTCCAAGTCTCACGGCAGTCACTGCTTTTGATCTCCAATTCGGCCATGGACTCCATTGTTGTCTTCAAGCTCCAAGCTTCTCAAATGGTGATTCCAAGCTCACAAATGGGTTTCCCTATCACCTTTGTATGTCTCTATTGTGTGCTAGCACTCTAGATTTTTGCCACAAAAATCACTCTTTGCTTCTTCTTGAGCTCTCGGTTTTTACAGAAAACAGAAGAAGAAAATAGGTCCAAGACTGTGAGAGAGAAGAGGGAAAATTGGCTCCAAAACCGTGTAAGGTTGCCAAGAAGAGTGTGTGTGATGTCTTAATTGCTTTGTGTATCTAATAATCAATTTTTGATTTTCCAAAATCAAATAATTGATTTACCAAATGCAAAAAGTCAAGGCATAAATGCCAACAACCACTCCATCACTATTCACATCAATCAAGTGACAATTGTCACATCACTCAAAGTGACATGTGATTTGACGCTTGATGTGACTAATGATTTGACGCTTGATCTGACTTGCGAGCCGCACTTGAATTCGAAATGCGAGTACGCTTGCAAACACTCCCGGCTCGGGTTCGCTAATTACAAATTAACGAATTTTCCGTTGCGACGCAATTAAATAATTATGCCTAGCAAAATCATCACTATTCACATCGCTAACGAATTAATTCTAAATTAACTTGTTCGCACCGAATTAAAATCTAATTTCAATTCCGCGTCGAAATCCAATTTCGTATAATATTCGAATATATTATTTTATCGATTAATTCCAAATTAATCGTTCTCTCTCTTTAATTGATATTTTATCCTAGATAAAATATCTCCGTAATTAATCCCAGATTAATTTTTCTCATCTAATTAATCCAAGATTAATAAAGTGCGAGTCATACGTCATCGGTGAATCTTCGGGAAGCGACCCATGAGATCCCTGGATATGTTGGCAGTAAATCCGGTCGTCGGACTATCCGAACACGTAAGTACCTAGTACTACGTTTGTACCGATTTACAAGACAAGGTTGGCTTCTAGCAAAGCGCCATGCCTACCCAATTCTCCAGAAATATCCTTACTGGAATATGTGATCTATATCAGGCGTTGTTGGATAATATGACCCATAGCGTCACTATTTGCACAGATCATTGTGTTGTTGTAGCAAATTAACTATGTAATAAGGAAATTGCACTCTCATCATTTGTGATTAGATCACCATAGATATATAAATGAAGAGAGGTCCCTATGATTAGTTCCTGGATTGAGATGATATGAGACAGTATCAGTCCACGAAGGATTAATCATTAAATATCCCTAGCCGTAGTATTATCGAGACTGGACATCGATAATGCGGAATAGGCTAGTATTTGCACTTGTGTGCGTTGTGAGGGCACAACGGCATAGTTCTCATATATATAATAATAAGTGTTGGATACTATGCAAGTGCGATAGGAGGTCGTGTTTCTCCGATGGTACGGGAAACAGCTTCGCTCTGGAAAGACCCCTCGGAATCCCATTGGTATTATGAATATGTGTCTATGGGAGGCCGAAATCAAGGTAGGTGGTATAGTCTTAACCTGAGACTTACATCGCTATGCTTACGACAATCGATATACTTTAGTTGAGGTCGTCTAGGACTGTAACTAGTTCTGTGTACGCCAATGCCGGGTATATTGAGAATCGTAGTGTATTGGATGTGATGTCAAGACGGAAGTATCACTCAGTCATAGTGGAGATGATGTCACGCAGGATACGGTATTAGTGCTCTTAAGAGATGCGCATCCAATCGTGATATTATGACCAGGTCATGAATATCCGATTATAGAGACTAGTTACCAGACATCCGATATGTGTTTCGGACGGGGCAGACACTTATCCAGCCCCAGCCCTAGCACGTGATTATCCGATACTGGACCGATATGCACAATACATTAGTATACTACGCTCGATACAGATCTTAATATTCTTAAATGGATATGTCCGGAGAATTAGGTAGACTTGGTGCTTTGCTAGGAGTCGACCTTGTCTCGTAAATCGGTAGAACGTAGTACTTGGTACGTACGTGATTCGGATACTCCGACGACCGTATTTACTGCCAAATTATCCGGGGATCTCATAGGTCGCTTCCCGATAATCCACCGATGACGCACAACTCGCACTCTTGAATAATCTGGGATTATACAGAAGAGAGAGAAAATTAATCTAGGATTAATAACGGAGATATTTTATCTGGGATAAAATGTCGACGTCTAAAGAGAGAGAACGATTATTCGGAATTAATCGATGTATTATATATTCGATATATTAGACGAAATTAGATTTCGACGCGGAATTAAAATCAGATTTTAATTCGGGCAAACGAGTTAATTTAGAATTAATTCGTTAGCGACGTAAATAATAATTTCGCCAGGCGCAATTATTTATTTAAATTCGATTGAATTAACGTCGCGACGTAAGCTCGTAATTTCGGAATATCGAACCCGAACGCGTGAGTGCACGTGGGCCCACTTTCATTTGGAAACGTGTGGGGCCCACATGACACATGTCATTCTAATGCTTTGCATGTAGATTGTGTACATTGCACTCAATGTCTTGCATGGAGTTTGAGTGTTTGACACTCTAAGCCATTGCATGTTATGTGTCATAATTTATTATTAATTTAATGAAAATTATGGCATAAATATAAATTGATTTTTGGTAAATCATTTTAATATCAACACAAAACTCAACTTCTCTCTCTAAAATGCTCTCTTCTCTCACGCCCAATTGGCACAATGCTCACTGGTTTTTGACCAGAAAAACGTGAGCAATAGGGAAGCTAAGAGTGTTTCTCATGGTGAGAAATCAAGTGCTAGCACACTTACGAGTCTTGCGAAGGTGGTAGGGAGGTTTCAACCATGAGGCGGGACTCATCCGATGGAGTTTGGAGCTTCGTTTTGAGACCCAAACTGCCAAGACAGTGAGCATGGACTGCTGCAGTGGGCTTACAAAGGCATGCGTTTTTGGGCATGATTCGTCTTCATATCGACATAACCGATCAATGTAAGTATTCCGCTATCTTCATTGTGTATTCACGCATGTTTTCATGTCTTGTTTGATCTTGGGACCTTAGAAAAACCAACAATGGCATCAGAGCTAATGTTTGCAAGCATGAAATTTTGTAGGGTTAAATTTGGGTAAATGTGATTTGAGCATGATTTGAATAAATTGCTTGTTTGAGTATGCTTATAACATGTTTAAATTCATTTTGGTTGGACTATTTGATGAAAAATGATTTGGAATTATTTTCTCCCCCCAAAATTAATTCCCTTGGCCGAATGGGTTTGATGATTTTGGATCTTGGATTTTTTGTTTTTAATTCATTTGATAGTTAGAATCTATTAGGTGATGTAATTTGAATCGGATTGATTGGATTTCGAATTGGACAAAAACCCCAAAATCTTTGAGTGGCCGAATGTGACTAATGCCCTAATGTCTTGGTAAATTTTGATTTTGATAATTGGATGTATTGGAAATCATTCGGGATATGTATTTAATGTCGAATGCGGATTAATTGGAATTGAAACTGAATTGGACATGAAATCACTCCTTGGCCGAGACCTTTAAAGCATGTAGATGGGTTTGATCTTTCAATTTGTGTGTTGGACATATGATAATGAATCAAGCATGATTAATTGGACTAATATGGTGTTTTAGAAATGTTGATTTAGTTGATTGATCATGTAATCACTTTGGTAATTAAATTGGAAAATTGGATTTTTTTGAATTTAATTATTTGGGCCTAATTTTGGAAATTGGATTTAAATGTTGTATTTGGGCCTATTGGGCTTGATTTATCAAGTTTGGTTTAGGCCAAATGGATTGGATCCAATTGGGCCCAAAACCTTGACCATAAAGCCCAAAATTCGACTTAATGAACCTTTAAAGTTCAATTGGCCTAATGGGCCAAGATTGATTTATGGGCCTTATGGGGTAAATCCCGGATTGGACTTTGGTTATCGGTTTGACCCGAGTTGACCAAAATTCATGCCTTAAGAAATCAATCAAAGCCCATTGGACTTTAATTGAATTGACGTTGGACGTTTAATCGTCTTTGAGACGCGATACGACTAAATTTGGAATTTAAATCGAAAAGGTTTATTGAATAAAAGTGTAATATTTAATTTGGAATTGACT
>SKCR01036015.1:0-32754 GCA_019454045.1 Zanthoxylum bungeanum
ATGAATACACCAACTGAACAATCCAAGCTTCATGTTGGTAGAAGTTAGTTAATACAATGAAGTATAAAATCAAAGTCCACCAATAGCACCACTATTAATTCAGAAATTAATGCAAATCTAATGATAAATTTTTAATTTTCCCAAAGTGATTTAGTAGGTGAACAATTTCTTATCCTTGATTGGTGGCAAAAACATTCAAGCGAAGTAAAAAATCAAAGTCCACCAATACCACCACCACTAATTCAGAAATTAATGCATATCTAATGATAAATTTTGAGTTTCCCCAAAATGCTTTGATAGGTAAGCAATTTCTTATTGAATATTATTTCCAGTCTTGGTCGTGATTGCAATGGAGGTATTAGCAACACCGGTTTTAACTGTATCTGTAGAGTAGACATTTAGTATGAGAGGTAATATTTTTTATGAAAGAAGATCAAGGTTGAAACTGAAGACGTTAGAAGTTCAAACGTGTCTTGACGATTGTTGTATGGTGGAACGTCGTGAACAAGAAAATCAGCCGGAAACTTTTGAAGATTTATGCGATAACACGAACACAATTAAAATCGAAGGCTCAAGAACTGGACTGCCTTCCCCGGATGACGACGAATAAAATGTTAATGAGGTAAATTATTAAAAATAAAATGTAACAAAACTACGTGAGCTTTGATTCCTCTACGCCCTAATAGGATATGTAGGAAGCTTATGTAAGTGCGAGCTTTTTTTTCAAAGCAATAAATAAATTATCAATATTTACTTTTAGTCTTACTGTTTAGTAAATCGTAAATTTTTTATTATTTTTATAACAATTTAAATTAATTTATTTACTATTTAGTAAATCTTTAAATTTTTTATTATTTTTATAATAATTAATTTATTTTTGAAAAAAGGTTTCGAACCTTGAATCGAACCGAACCGCACGGTTCGGCCAGTTTTAGGTCTGGTTACGGTTCGGTTTTGTTTGAACCGCAATCGATCAAACTTTAAACCGAACCGAAACGTGTGGTTCGACAGGTTAAGGTTCGATTATGGTTTGAATTTGGCCAAAACCGCAACCGAACCGTAGACCGAACCGTTGGTCTACGGTTCGCTTGCGGTTCAGCCAAAGCCAAACCATCAATCGCACGATTCGATTACGATTTTGAACCATAACCAAACCATGTGCATGCTTATTCCTATTAACTACTCCCAAACCTATTTTATTCTTTTCTTTGTTCACTGCAACATCTAAATTGATCTTCCACCACCTAAAAGACGAGGTTCCCACTTCAACATATGCAACAAGCTTATCCTCCTATAGCCTTCCACATTTGCTTCTACTTTAGAAATAATCCCATGCGAGTCTCCTTTCATCCTTTCAAAAATATATTGGTTTCTTGCATGCCATATGGCCCAACTCATTGCCATAATCCTCTCTAGTTCTTTCCCACTATATTGCTTATTCAATCTCTGGAAAACACTCATAACATCCATAGCTATTGGTTGTGATTGCTACACCAACCTCACCTTTGTAAATCAAAGGACATAGCCTGTTATGTAGAAGTTCGCAGTACACTCAGGATTCAGATCAATCCATATATGACCATCTAGTAGATTGAAATAAATTTCTTTATTTTAACAGATATTATAAGAAATTCATTTATATCTGGATCTAGTCCTATATGATCACATCATATAAGGCGCCTTCATTCTCATGTCACCACATGAACGATCCCGGATCAAGGTCACCATATAATTATAGAATGGACCGCTGATGAGGGGTAAATATATCACTATTTCCCACTCCTTTAACTAAATATTTTGTATAGTTTCTTGAGTTTTGTGAATATTTTGATGTATTTTGGGTATTTTGTAGATAAATAAAGTTTTAGGACTCACTGGAAGCAATTCAGGGCCAAAACAGTGAAAAATAGACAAAAAGGGTAAAATTATAACTTGGGCATCGCGACGCACAACCACTCTGCATCACGACCGCTAACGTGCACCGGAGTTCGGTAAAATGCACCGGACACGTGTCACAATCAGAGAAGTTTGATATCATGCACACTTGCTAACATGCGTCTGCCACGTGTCATCATCACATGCTACCGACAATCATCATCACTAGGTCAGCGCCATGTTAGCTCATACGTCATCAATGACGTCAACACAATAATTTAGTGGTCACCACATCAACACAATTATTGAGATAATCATTCAGTCGCGTACACGTGTCACCATCTCCGGGAGTTTCGCGCAACATTTCTTTCATCAACGGCGCGTCGCGATGCGTGGAGTAAAAGTTTTCCTAAAAATTCAGGCCGAATTTTCATTTGTAATTCATACTTTCTTCTATGTAATTCCTTAAGAATACTAAGAAGATTGTATCTTGTTTGTTTATTTACACCTTTCAGTAATTAATTTTCGCATTTGCACTTTCTTTTCTTTACTTTTCAGTCTTTACTATCTGCAATTTACTTTTACGCAACAATACTTTCCTTTCTTTACTTTTCAGTTTTTACTTTTCAGTAATGAGGAGGTAACTCCCCCCTGCTGGGGTGAAAGGTTAAGCTTTTATTACTAATATTTAGATTAATTTCCCTTAATTATAATATAATAATTATTTAAAACCTGACTTAATGAGGATATCGCCTTATGGTCGGTTGGACTTAATGAAATTGGTTTTAACCTGACTAAACTGGTTACCGCCTGTTTGGTCGGTTGGAATTAATTATTAATTTGACTTAATCAGGATACCGCCTATATGGTCGGTTGGTAATATCACGCAAAGTTAATATATTATAATAAGGGAGATATCTAAATAGAAGTAATAAAAGTGGATCCTCTAACCCCAACATTTTCTTTTATTATACTTTTACATTTTTAATTTCCAGCATTTGGTTTTCAGCATTTACTTTTTCGCATTTACTTTCCAGCATTTACTTTATGTCTTTTATTTTATTTAAGCTTTTACTAGCGGTAAATATATGTTGTAACTAAACCCGTTATCTGGGGTTGTGATGAATTCCAATATCACTGGTTAATAAAGGGTTATTTTACAGTTTACGTAATATAAAAGTTTATTTATTGAGTCTTAAGCTTAATGCTTCTTATTAACTGGCCATTAACTTGGAAAAAGGATTTTAGGTTTAAACCCTAGACTCAATAGCCCACGATCTTCCTTAATGATAGATAACCCTTTAATAGATTTCCTTACATGATAGGAATATACCTGTCGGGCGGGGGCAACCATAATTGGAACTTAATCTTAATGAATTTAGGTAGCTTGGTTGACATAGAAATATGCTTAATTAAGTTACACAGGGTATTTGTATCTGACCATCGGAAGAGGCTTTTGCATAATTTCGTGTTCCAGGTTAATAAACCGATATATTACACAAACGTAAAATAACCACTTCATCTTTAAAAGATATTGTAAGGATTCACAACCCCGATTAGTTTCTTAATATTGAATTTCACTTAATTTACTTTCGAGCCATTTTATTTACTTGTTTTAATTTAAAGTCACCATTCCAATCAAAAAATCAATCCATTAGATACTTGTAAAAATTTGGCTTCATAAATTAATAGCTTAGGTATTAAGTCCTCGTGGGATCGATACTTTTTAAACTACTTGAACGATACGTGCGCTTGCATTATACGCATGTGATTACACACCGGTCAAGTTTTTGGCGCCGTTGCCGGGGACTTATTTATCTTTCATTATCAGTTTTGAGGTTATATACCTTTACTTGTATGTAATTTCTTTTTACTTATTGTTTTTTATTATGTTTCAGGTTCTCAGACACTAATGAGATGAACCGGAAGCTTCGAAATCCATCCGCTTGACCCAGAAATTGAAAGAAAAATCAGACAGTTGAGAAGGGAAAGGCGAGAAGGCCAAAAAGCACTAATCAACATGGAACCTGAACCTTTGGAAGTTGCACCACCAATTCCCATTCCAGACAGAATTATTCCCGTGGTTGACGGCTTCATTTCCTGTATTGTACTTCCTCCCTTACCAATAAATGTGTGTGACATCAAAACATGCATCCAGATGATACAGTAGTCAGTTCAGTTTGGAGGGAATGCAACTGAAGATCCTAATGCCCACATCAGCAATTCCTAGAAGTTTTTGACACTTTCAATTACAACCGAGCGGCTGAAGAAGCAATGAGATTGCATGTTTTTCCATATTCCTTGAAAGACAGAGCTAAAGCTTGGCTATATTCACTACCAGTTCTATCACAACTTGGAACACTCTAGCCACCAAATTCCTTGCAAAGTACTGTCCACCAGCCAGAACTGCAAAGCTGAGGAATGACATTACATCCTTTGTGCAACATGACTTAGAATCCCTCTGTGAAGCTTGGGAAAGGTACAAAGATTTACTCAGAAAATGTCCTTACCATGAGATTGCAAAGTGGCTATAAGTCCAAACATTATATAATGGACTTTCTAGAATAATGAGAACCACAATTGATGCTGCGGCTGGAGGAGCTTTAATGGCAAAAGGAGAAGATCATGCCTGAGACTTAATTGAAGAAATGGCCAACAACAATTCCTTGTGGCCAACAGAAAGGAGCATGATCTAAAAAATTGCTGGAATTTATGAAGTTGGAGCTAATACAGCAGTGAATGCCAAGCTGGATCAGATATGCAAATTCATGGAAACTCTTTAGCATGCAAGGCAATATTGGATCCACAAGTTCACCATATGGAGGAGCACCAGAGCCAAACCAACATGAAGAGACTGTGAATTATGTTAACAATTTCAATAGACAGGGGAACAATCCATATTCCAACACCTACAACCCATGGTGGATGAATCATCCCAATTTCGCATGGAGCAACAATTCAGGGCAAAAGAACTATCCACCACCCGGATTCCAACAGCAAAACAAAGGCTATGAGCATGAAAAAGAACCAGGAATAACAGAAGTGCTAGCTCATGTAAAAAATACGATGCCATGTTTCAAAGCCAATCTGCATCTATTAAAGCACTGGAGAATCAAATTGGACAACTGGCCAATGCTCAGAGTTACAGACAGCCAGGAAATCTTCCCAGCAACACAGAACCAAATCCAAGAAACAGAGAGAATGAGCAATGTCAAGCCATTACTTTGAAAAGCGGTACTAAAATCAACAATGATGTTGGAATCAAGGCAACCATTGAAGAAGTTCAAAAAGAAGCAGTTCCACAGATGGAGGAAAAAGAAGCAATGGAAAAAGATCAAGAAAGAATCACTCTACCTCCACATTTTCCACAGCGTCTCCAGAAAAACAACTGGGCAAGTAGTTTGCTCGATTCTTGAAGGTCTTCAAAAAGCTGCATATCAACATTCCATTTGAAGAAGTTTTGAACAAATGCCTAGCTATGTCAAATTCATGAAAGACATTCTTTCACGAAAGAGAAGATTGGGAGATTACGAGACAATAACATTAACAGAAGAATGCAACGCTATTATCCAGAGGAAGCTTCCCCCAAAGTTGAAGGATCATGGCAGTTTCACCATTCCTTGCATCATATGAGAGTATAACTTCGGTAGGGCTTTGTGTGATCTAGGTGCAAGTGTTAACTTGATGCATTTTTCTATTTTCAGGAAATTACAGATTAGAGAAACAATGCCCACCTCAGTCTCTCCGCAACTTGTTGATAGAACGCTCGTATTTCCGACAGGTGTAGTTGAGGATGTGCTGGTCAAGGTTGACAAATTTATTTTCCTAGCAGATTTTATTGTCCTTGATATGGAGGAAGACGAAGACGTGCCGATCATCATCGTGTAGGGGTTTTAGGGGCTAAATCAAGTAACGCAGCGGAAGCGGTGGAAAATCAAATTTTCTGATTTCAAAACTTTTTCTCGGATTAATTAAATAAACATATTTATTTAATTATCTAATAATCAAATTATGAAATAAAATTCAATAAATCATATTTAAGTGGATTTACCAAATTGCCTTTACACTTGGTACTTTGTCCATTTTAGTCCGAAATTGATCAAATCAATTTTGACTGATTCTAAATCATTTCTAAGATGAACTTAGCATGTTCAAAACATTAAAAAACCAAGGCAACCAAAATCCCCAAATTTCCACTTCTTGGACGAGAGCACCATTAGGGTGCCAAATTGTGCACTTTGTCATTTCATGCTTCAAAACACATCAAGATGTAATATAATCAACATGAAACTTTATATGCATCATATACACATCCTTATACACAATATAAATGAAAAGCCCCAAATTTGGATGAGGTCTTAAACCCTAATTTTTCAAATTCTTCAAAATGAACAAATTAAACCAAATTGTTTAAATCAATTACTTTAATCATCATTCTTCCATCCAATCAAAGTCTCAACACAATGAAACAACTCAAGATCAAATCTAGGTCATCTAAGAGTGGGTCAACAACTCTAGATTAGCAACAAGGTTTCCAAAACCATAAAAGAATACTTATAACTACAATAGTCATAAGCTTCATTCATCATACATGCTCAATACTTTTACCAAAACTTCCATCATAAAAAACACAAAGAATAAAGAAAAGAATAACATAAGAACATCACAAGATGTAGCCTAGATCCTTAGGAACAATTTCCTTTCTAATAGTAAGTTGAGAATACTTACTAAAACCAAGCCTTTTTCCTTTGTTTTTCTTTCTTTCACTCCAGCTTCTTTTGCTTTCTTCAATGGAGTTTTGTGTGAAAAGTGTATTAGGAAATGAAATGAAATGAAAAACAATATATACTTGTTTGGAAAAGCCCTTGGCCGAAAATGGTAAAGGCTAATACAAAAATATTAATTTCAATTTCATTTGCAATTTCATTTAATCAAATTGACATAAATATCTAAAACACTTTATTGATATTTATATTAAGTCAACAAAGGCAACTTAATCATTTTAAAACAAATATCCAAAGTTAAGATATTTATATTTTAATTAATTTAATCATTTAACAATTAAATAATTAATTAATTAATAAATACAAATATATTAAATATATGTAATATATTTACATTAAATATCAAATACATATATTCATTTAGGATATTAGTCAAATATCTCAATTTGACTATTAATTAATATGTATTTAAATTAATCAAGTTTTAAATGTAAATACACAATAATTAAGTAAATGACTATCGGGTCCCTTTAGCATGTATCTTGCGTTTAACCTTTAAACGACTTTATAAATAATCAATATTATTTATAAATGTTGCTCTAGTGCTCTACGAGTTTGTTTCATTATTGAGACTCTCTAGATTCAGGTAAATCCGTCACGAAAACCAATTTCGTGTCCATAATTTATCCACCCGTAAATTATGACGATCACGGATAATCTCGCTGAATCATACAGGTCGAGGTCATGGAAAATGTATAATTCCTCCGTCACAGGTATCCGGATAAATCCCAGAGATATAGATGTAAACGTCAAATCTCTACGGGGATTATCCAGTCGACTATTCTATTAGCAATCTCAAAAAGAATGTTTAGAACTAGCTTCTAAACTATACCACGGGCCCATGGTTTTATCTGATTGCTAATCATATGGACTACCTATGCTCTGGTACACAGAACTGACGGATCCTATCTTGATACACATAGGACACCCTGAGGATCTACCTACACCCAACGAACATGCAGAGGTCTGATCTAAATAGATCGGTGACATGACTGTCATCTAAGTGTAGAAGATGTCTCATGTGCCCACAATGGCATCACAAGTCTAAGAATCACAAGTGCTACTCAACCCGAGAAGAGTCTTATTGACGTTGGTGTACCATCCATTAAGAATCTTCGGTGAGTCATTCATCGTTTATCCGCTATAAACACCCACACGTCTATACTAGTCTCCAAGACTAATGGTTCATTGAGAAACCATTGGAATCATATATATTCCAGTATACGACATGTACCGGTCTCAACGGGTTTACTATACTGACCAAGTAGTGTAAACCTTGACCATGAACTGTCTGAGAATGACAATGTCATGATACTACTCAATGTCAGTTGCGATGCTTTTGCAACAGTACCATTACTAATCATTCTAAGGTCATTACGTATTTACCATATAAAAGATACATTATATTATAGAAACTGCATATATTATTCATAATAATAATGTTTTACAGAAGTATTCAAAAGAAATACAACCGGGAATTGGCGCTCTGAGCACCAACCCCAACAAAATCTCCCACTTGCTCTAGTGCCAATATCGATTGTATCTAATACCCATCGACTCCACGTGTTTATCAAACAGCTTCGGAGGTATGACCTTCGTCAGTGGGTCTGCTACATTATCTTCACTCGGTACCTTGCACACGACAATATCCCCTCATGACACAATCTCACGAATGATGTGGTACTTGCGTTCCATATGCTTCGAATTCTGATGCGCCCTCGGTTCCTTTGCTTGCGCAATGGCTCCAGTATTATCACAGTATAACAGAATCGCATTCTCGATACTTGGGACAACTCCCAATTCTGTGATAAAGTTCTTTATCCACACAGCCTCTTTTGCAGCTTCAGAAGCTGCAATATATTCCGCCTCAGTGGTGGAATCTGCTGTTGATCCCTGTTTGGAACTCTTCCAACAAACTGCACCTCCGTTAAGGGTAAACACGGCATACATTATGCTACCCAAACATGAAGCATAAGGTTGGTTAGACATTCTAACCTTCTCATCTTCTGTTTGTGGACACATCTTCTTGGAAAGATGAATCCCATGTCTGAACGGTATGTTTGCTGTCTTACAGTTACCAAAACTATATCGTTCCAAGATCTTATATATGTACGTTGATTGGGATAACCCAATCAGCCTCCTTTGTCTATCTCTATAGAGTTTTATCCCTAAAACATAGGAAGCTTCTACCAGGTCCTTCATGGAGAAATTCTTACAGAGGTACGCTTTTACGCTTTGTAACATACCTAAATCATTCCCAATGATTAGGATGTCATCAACATATAGGACTAAAAATATGACCATGCTCCCACTGGCCTTCTGATACACACAGGATTCTTCTAAATTCTTGAGAAAACCAGGCAATCTAATAATCTCGTCGAATCGAAGATTCCAACTTCGTGAAGCTTATTTAAGTCCATAAATGGACTTCTTAAGCTTACATACCATGCCCGAGTTTTCGCTGGACGCAAAACCTTATGGCTGTTCCATATAGATTTCTTCATCAAGAAATCCATTTAGAAAAGCCGTTTTGACATCCATTTGCCAAATCTCGTAGTCATGATACGCAGCTATAGAAAGAAAAATCCGAATAGACTTAAGTATTGCTACTGGCGAAAAAATTTCATCGTAGTCGACGCCAGGTCGCTGCGTGTAACCTTTTGCTACCAGTCGTGCCTTGTAAGTTTCAACCTTACCGTCAGGCCCGCGCTTCCTCTTGTAAACCCATTTACAACTGATAGGAACAATTCTTTCAGGAAGCAGAACCAAGTCCCAAACTTGATTCTCATGCATTGAGTCTATCTCGGATTTCATGGCACTTTGCCATTTCATGGCACTTTGCCATTTCACGGAGTCGATGTCCAACATCGATTCTCTATAGGTGAAATGATATGTCTCTTCAACTAAGAGAACATCAAGACACTTTTTTTGTATCAATACAAGCGTTCATGAGGTCTAGATACCCTTTCCAACCTACGGAGTGTGTTTGTTGAAGGTCATTCATCTACTTGAACTTCATGTTCCTCTGTTGGTTCGTTGTTTTCAGGTTGGACTTCATCAAGCTCAACTTGTCTATGATTACCACCTTCTGACAAAAATTTTACTTCTAGAAATTTTACGAAGGGAGCTACGAACACATTTCGATGCTCGGTATCATAGAAAAGATATCCCCTCATATTCGAAGGATATCCGACAAACCTAAACTTTTGCCCTCGAGGCAAAAGCTTATCTTGCTGAGTCACCCTGAGATAGGCAGGACAACCCCAAACCTTAATATAATTAAGATTTGGTCTCCTACCGAACCATATCTGATACGGAGTCATAGGAACAGCTTTTGAAGGAATCTTGTTCAAAAGATATGCAGCTGTTAAAAGAGAGTGTAGGCATTGCATTTTTGCATATTAGCCTGATGATGAGTCTCGTATGGAGACATTACCTCTTTAGTTGTGAAAGCCGCGGGAAACGGACGTTGGAAGGGTAAAGTTGGAAATTAGCATTTTGTCAGATTTAACTCGCTTGTTTCGCTTCGGGTTCGCTTGTTGGACCTCTGTTTTAAAACACACCAAACCCATTAAAAACATCTCACAAATTAAATAATTAAAACAAAATTAAATTAATTAAAACACATCTCACAAATTAAATAATTAAAACAAAATTAAAACACATCTCACAAATTAATAATTAAAACAAAATTAAAACACATCTCACAAATTAAATCACATTCCTAATTTAATTAAATCACCTACCAATTTAAATAAATCATATCCTTAACTAAAAAGAATAAATCAAATCACTTCACTTAATTAAAAGATTTTCCCTATCACATACTAAATTAAAAATATCTTCTAATTAATACACAAATTTGATTCCTTCCCCAATAAGGTAAAACCCATCCCCTAGCCTATAAAAATAATCCCTCTCCACACATTCAAACGCCTGGCTTGCTAATCCTCACGAAAATACAAAGAAAATAAACCTTGCTTCACGCCCCAAGCAAATCGAAATCTGCCAAGCCCCTTTCACGTTAACCGCACCAAAAGCCCTCATCATCACCCTCTCGCCACATAGCGCATCATCACCACTTGCCAAGCCATCAGCGCACTCCACGCCCATCATCAACGTACGTAACACACCTGCCCACGCCCTTGCCACCACTCACGCACCCCTTGACCACAAAGCCCTCATCACCCACGCAAACCATCACGCCACACCTGCCCTCTTTACGATAGCCTGCTCCACTCACTGCCATTAAACACGTCCTTAGCCTGCTCCACTCACTGCCACTAAACACGTCCCTAGCCAGCTCCACTCACAGCCAACACGCCACACGTTCCTACTACCTCGCCTAGCCAGCCTCCTTCAGCCTCGCATCTGCCCCACTTCGCTAGCCACACAGCAGCCTCAAGCCCAGTTCAGCCGTATACCACACCATAAACCGTCCTTGAATTGCCCCAAACAGCCCTAAAACCGTACCCCTTTGGTCCCCCAAATCACCCAAAACAGTCCACAAAATAACCAAAACAGTGACCTGAAACGTAACAGCAAAACAGTAGCGAAACGGACTTAAAACAGCAGCCCAAACAGCAAAACAGTGAGGAAAGACGTTGAGTAGATAAATCGGAAAAGCAGCGGATCATTCACCCTTCCAACGGACGTGTAACGCCTTTTCTTGAGACGACAAAAGAGGTTAGACCTGAGGGCACCCTTTTATTTATTATCTTTCGTTTATTTTGTTTATTTTAAAATATTATCGCATGGGAGTCGTTTGAAGCATGATGTGATTGTTGGATGAGTGGAATATGTGTTCCCTTTTGTGGTATATCGGATGGAAACCCAGAGGTAAATTCCATAGCCGATTCCGAATGGACGGTAGTATGGTCTGCACTCGGGATACAACGCCACGTACCGCTTAAGATACACATATCTCGTCTCATCCAAAATTTGTAATGAGTTAATTTAGTCTTGTTATTTAATTTTCAAAGCATGATTGTGTTATTTAGGCATGTTGTTTCTCCATTCTTTATGTATGATGTTTCGTTTAGTTTATGTTTATGTTTAATTAGTTATTTGTTTACTTTGGTTTAATGGTTCAATATGCTCGTTGTGTTATATTGCGTGGAGTTATTTGGATGAAAGCATGTTAGATCTAAGTACCCTTAAGCATGAATGTTGAATAGATTCGGTTAGTTTATTGCACAAATCATATCGTCACAAGTGACATAAGTAAGGGACCATTCCGAACCCAACGGTTTGAGGTCTTCCCTTGCGAGGGGTGAGTGCGGCCTTAAATCTTTGTCCCGGTTCGCACCGGGTGGCGACTCCATGTTATTTCGTACTCCCAACTAGGCCGCGAGCCTAGAACAGCGTCGCCGATTTCTGTGTCCTACAGTCCGGCGACTCCACTGGGGATATAGAGAATCGGCCCCGAAATCATGTCTTGTGATGTGTATAATTTGTGCTTTAATTAATCGTTTCTATAGTGAGTTGAAAGGGGTGTAATCAAAGGCATTGTTAAGGCTAGGTAATGGTTCGATGTCTTCCTTCACTCAATACCTTTTTATAAGGAAAAGTTGTGAAGACACCGAGATATTCATTACTTGTAGCTCGTCGTGACAGACTAGTTTGGAGGACTCGTTGTTTATTCCTGACACCAAGTGATAAGAGCCTAAGGGGCTTGGGGTACTTAAGAGAGCCTCGCTCCACCCTCCCTCTGGGGAATCTACAACGAGAAATCCATTCGACAGTTAGTCACACACCGTAACTCGTTGGCACGTACCGTAAGGTATAAAAAAGGTGCACTCACTTGGTCGCTTGAACCCTTGAGTGGGGAGTCCTAGTTGTGGGTAATCCTTCGTCAAACGAGAGCCTTTGTCCACACTCCCGTAAACCCACATGTGAACCATAGTTGTATGACCTATTGGGGCCACCCTTTATGCTTTTGATAACCCCATGCATATTATGTCTCATACATCCCATGCATCTCATGCATACATGAATCATGTTAAACCTCGTGTCTTAAAAGCCATCATAAATATCCGTTGGGTTAGAAAAAAGAAAGACTTGTCAAAGGAGAGTTTAGCAAACATTGACATCGGGAAAAAGGAAATCGAGAAACAGAGAACTTTACTGCAAGGATAGAAAGACTCTGGGGGCCTTCAAAAAAAAAAGAGAAAAGAAAAAAAAAAAGAAAAAAGAAAAAAGAAAAAAAAAAGAAAAAAGAAAAAATGTTTGTTTTTAGTCCTTGATAGTTAGACATAAGTCCAATGATGAAATCGTTTGCTTTAGGGTGAAATCTTAGAAACGATAAACTCTTGATGTTCTTTTATCTAATGCTTTGAGTGATTGATCCATGTTAGACTCGTAAGCACTTGATTATGGTTCTTAGTAGTGAAAACCTGAGTAGTTAGCAAAGTGACTAGTTGAAGAAATTGTAGGTCAGTGAATGACCGTTTGCTTAGATGTCTATCTTGATTTGCTTATGTTATGATGTGTGGTATGGTTGAACATGAAAGAAAAGTCTCTAAAGAAAAGAATTGAACCACCTATAACCGATAAGCGTGAAGCTACCCATGGGCGAGTATTAGGACCACCATGAGGAGAAATGCTACCTTAAAGGGTAGGTGTGTTGAAAAATAATGAATGAAAAAAGAAAAAAAAAAAAAAGAAGTTCAAAATGAAAAGAAAAAAAAAAGAAAAAAAAAAGAAAAAAGAAAAAATGTTTGTTTTTAGTCCTTGATAGTTAGACATAAGTCCAATGATGAAATCGTTTGCTTTAGGGTGAAATCTTAGAAACGATAAACTCTTGATGTTCTTTTATCTAATGCTTTGAGTGATTGATCCATGTTAGACTCGTAAGCACTTGATTATGGTTCTTAGTAGTGAAAACCTGAGTAGTTAGCAAAGTGACTAGTTGAAGAAATTGTAGGTCAGTGAATGACCGTTTGCTTAGATGTCTATCTTGATTTGCTTATGTTATGATGTGTGGTATGGTTGAACATGAAAGAAAAGTCTCTAAAGAAAAGAATTGAACCACCTATAACCGATAAGCGTGAAGCTACCCATGGGCGAGTATTAGGACCACCATGAGGAGAAATGCTACCTTAAAGGGTAGGTGTGTTGAAAAATAATGAATGAAAAAAGAAAAAAAAAAGAAGTTCAAAATGAAAAGAAAAAAAAAAGAAGAGACAAAAGAGAAGGAAAACCATACCACATTGAGCATAGAAAAGCAACTGCAGGCATAATTGAGATATCTAGGTTGGTTTGACCCACCGACCATAATTTTTGAAACAAAATCATTGAGTTGGCTTACCTGGGGATGAATCTGCAAATGAACCTTTGCACACACACACCTTGAGTCTGGCTTAGATCATTTATTCAAAGACTTGGATTTGAGTTGCATTGAATGTTTTGAAGGTTATCTGGTTTCAATACTGGGCATTCTTTGAGGACGATAATATGTGTAGCTATTGGGACTATTTCGTAGCATGTAATATAGTATGATGATATGGAAGGCCCCACCATGTGGTTCATCTTGACCAAGTATAAACAGCGGAGAGCAGAAAGCTAAACCAAGACTGGGGGGACTAGTCTACTACATCGTGAATCAGGGACATAACAAGATATTGAGTCATGAGACGAGAGAGAAGACTGAGCAATCACCTAGAGAACTGGCGGAAGACCTAATCCAACAGAATAGGAAATTCATTCATGCATGCATACACGTAACATATTTTGCATTCTTTTTGTGTCTGTTTCGTTTTATATTCACAGGTTTCAAAGAAGAAAAAGAGAAAGCGGCAAAGACAAGCCAACCAGAATCAGCAACATATGAGTAGTAGTTTTGGGGATGAGTCCCAGGGTTGAGGCCCATATCAGTATCAGTTTTGGGGTGAGGCCCACGTCATTATCAGTCTGGGGGCGAGGCCCACATCAGTTTCAGTTTGGGGTCGAGGCCCATATCAGTATTCATTTGGGGATGAGTCCCGGGTTGAGGCCAACATCAGTATCAGCTTGGGGCGAGGCCCACATCAGTTTAGGGCGAGGCCCACATCAGTATCAGTTTTGGGGCAAGGCCCACATCAGTTTCAGTCTGGGGGCGAGGCCCACATCAATATCAGTTTTGGGGCGAGGCCCACATCAGTATCAACTCAGGGTCGAGGCCCACCTTATCAGCAGCATCGGGAAAGAATCCCAGGGTCGAGGCCCACATTATCAGCAGCATCGGGAATGAATCCCAAGGTCGAGGCCTACGTCGTCAGAATTTGGAATGAATCCAGGGAATGAATCATAGGGCCGAGGCCCACGTCGTCAAAATTTGGAATGAATCCGGGAATGAATCCCAGGGTCGAGGCCCATATCAGCAGAGTTTTGGAATGAATCCGGGAATGAATCCCAGGGTCGAGGCCCACATCGTCATAGTGTTGGAATAAATCCATGAATAAATCACAGGGTCGAGGCCTGCATTATATCAGTTTCAGAATGAATCCCAAGGGCCAAGGCCCGTATTATCAGCAGTTTTCGAGAATGAATCCCAGAGGGTCGAGGCCCACATTATCACCAGTTTCGGGAATGAAGCCCAGGGAATAAAGCCCACATTCAGCACGGTTCAGGAATGGACCACCTCACAACACGGTTCGGGAATGAACCATCACATCAGTATCAGTAGGGATGAGTCTCAGGGCCGAGGTCCATACATCAGTATCAGTTTTGGGGATGCACCCCAGGGCCGAGGCCCACATCAACATCAAGTTTGGGGATGAGTCCCAGGGCCGAGGCCCACATCAGTATTAGATAGAGGGCGAGGCCCATATCAACATCAGTTAAGGGCGAGGCCCACATCAGTCTGAGGGCGAGGCCCACATCAGTATCAGTTTGAGGGCGAGACCCATAATCAACATCAGTCTGGGGGCGAGGCCCATATCAGTATCAGTCTGGGGGCGAAGCCCACTACATCATTATCAGTTCGAGGGCGAGGTCCCTATTGTCAGCGGTATTGGGTCGAGATGCGTGCCCAGGGTCGAGGTGCCCCCGTTGTCGGTTGTAGTTCCGGGTTGAGATGCGTGCCCAGGGTCGAGGTGCCCACTACATAATCATATTCAGGGCGAGGTCCCTATTGTCAGCGGTATTGGGTCGAGATGCGTGCCCAGGGTCGAGGTGCCCCCGTTTTCGGTTGTAGTTCCGGGTCGAGATGTGTGCCCAGGGTCGAGATGCCCACTACATCATCATATTCAGGGTGAAGTCCCTATTATCAGCGGTATTGGGTCGAGATGCGTGCCCAGGGTCGAGGTGCCCCCGTTGTCGGTTGTAGTTCGGGTTGAGATGCGTGCCCAGGGTCGAGGTGCCCACTACATCATTATATTCAAGGCGAGGTCCCTATTGTCAGCGGTATTGGGTCGAGATGCGTGCCCAGGTCGAGGTGCCCCCGTTGTCGGTTGTAGTTCCGGGTTGAGATGCGTGCCCAAGGTCGAGGTGCCCACTACATCATCATATTCAGGGTGAGGTCCCTATTGTTAGCGGTATTGGGTCGAGATGCGTGCCCAGGGTCGAGGTGCCCCCGTTGTCGGTTGTAGTTCCGGGATGCGTCCCAGGGTCGAGGACCTACTACATCATTACTTTTAGGATGTATTTCAGGGTCAAGGGCCCACACATCAGTTGCAGTTCCGAGATGCGTCCCATGGTCGAGGGCCCACTGCATCATCAGTACTCCGAGTATGGAGACACACATCATCAGCAACGGTTCAGAAAATGGGCCACTCTCACATCAGCAACGGTTCGGAAATGGACTATCTCTCATCAGCAACGGTTCGGAAATGGACCACTCTCACATCAGCAATGGTTCAGAAATGGACTATCTCTCATCAGCAACGGTTCGGAAATGGACCGCTCTCAAACCAGCAATGGTTCGGAAATGGACCACTCTCACATCAGTAATGGTTCGGAAATGGACTTTCTCTCATCAGCAACGGTTCAGAAATGGACCGCTCTCACATCAGCAATGGTTCGAAAATGGACAACTCTCACATCAGTAATGGTTCGGAAATGGACTGTCTCTCACCAACAATAGTTCGAAAATGGACCATTCTCACATCAGCATGGTTCAAAAATGGACCATAATCACATCAGTTCGCCGAAAATGGCACTCCGAAAATGGAGCATGGTTCGGAAATGGACCACAATCACATCAGCTCGCCGAAAATGGCACTCCGAAAATGGAGCACGGTTCGGAAATGGACCACAATCACATCAGCTCGCCGAAAATGGCACTCCGAAAATGGAGCACGGTTCGGAAATGGACCAGTATCTCATCAGACGCCGAAAATGGCACTCCGAAAATGGAGCATGGTTCGAAAATGGACCACTATCACATCCGCGATGCCTCGGAAATGAGGTTTAGCATGCCGAAAATGGCACTCCGGAAATGGAGCACGGTTCGGAAGGGGACCACAACTATCACAACCGCGACGCCTCGGGAATGAGATTTAGCATGCCGAAAATGGCGCTCCGGAAATGGGGCAAGGTTCGGAAGGGGACCAACTCTCATCAGTTCAGTTCGGTAGTGATTCCTAGAGATCGCAGCATCTTGCAGGGATGAACCTTAGGGGTCGAAGCACCTCACCACCAGATCAACTCAGTTCAAAGCAACAGGCAAGTCAAGCGGCGACTGGCGAGCCAGGTAAGTGAAAATGCATTGCACGTACTTTGGTAGGATTGTCATTGTCACACACTGCACAAGTCCCATCAAAGTGGGGGTGACTGTAGGCATTGCATTTTTGCATATTAGCCCGATGATGAGTCTCGTATGGAGACACTACCTCTTTAGTTGTGAAAGCCGCGGGAAACGGACGTTGGAAGGGTAAAGTTGGAAATTAGCATTTTGTCAGATTTAACTCGCTTGTTTCGCTTCGGGTTCGCTTGTTGGACCTCTGTTTTAAAAACACACAAACCCATTAAAACACATCTCACAAATTAAATAATTAAAACAAAATTAAATTAAATTAAAACATATCTCACAAATTAAATAATAAAACAAAATTAAAACACATCTCACAAATTAAATAATTAAAACAAAATTAAAACACATCTCACAAATTAAATCACATTCGTAATTAATTAAATCACCTACCAATTTAAATAAATCATATCCTTAACTAAAAAGAATAAATCAAATCACTTCCCTTAATTAAAAGATTTTCCCTATCACATACTAAATTAAAATATCTTCTAATTAATACACAAATTTGATTCCTTCCCCAATAAGGTAAAACCCATCCCCTAGCCTATAAAAATAATCCCTCTCCACACATTCAAACCCCTGGCTGGCTAATCCTCACGAAAATACAAAGAAAATAAACCTTGCTTCACGCCCCAAGCAAATCGAAATCTGCCAAGCCCATTTCACGTTAACCGCACCAAAAGCCCTCATCATCACCCTCTCGCCACATAGCGCATCATCACCACTTGCCAAGCCATCAGCGCACTCCACGCCCATCATCAACGTACGTAACACACCTGCCCACGCCCTTGCCACCACTCACGCTCCCCTTGACCACAAAGCCCTCATCACCCACGCAAACCATCACGCCACACCTGCCCTCTTTACGATAGCCTGCTCCACTCACTGCCATTAAACACGTCCTTAGCCTGCTCCACTCACTGCCACTAAACACGTCCCTAGCCAGCTCCACTCACAGCCAACACGCCACACGTTCCTACTACCTCGCCTAGCCAGCCTCCTTCAGCCTCGCATCTGCCCCACTTCGCTAGCCACACAGCAGCCTCAAGCCCAGTTCAGCCGTATACCACACCATAAACCGTCCTTGAATTGCCCCAAACAGCCCTAAAACCGTACCCCTTTGGTCCCCCAAATCACCCAAAACAGTCCACAAAATAACCAAAATAGTGACCTGAAACGTAACAGCAAAACAGTAGCGAAACGGACTTAAAACAGCAGCCCAAATAGCAAAACAGTGAGGAAAGACGTTGAGTAGATAAATCGGAAAAGCAGCGGATCATTCACCTTTCCAACGGACGTGTAACGCCTTTTTTCGACGAGACGACAAAAGAGGTTAGACCTGAGGGCACCCTTTTATTTTTTATCTTTCGTTTATTTTGTTTATTTTAAAATATTATCGCATGGGAGTCGTTTGAAGCATGATGTGATTGTTGGATGAGCGGAATATGTTCCCTTTTGTGGTATATCGGATGGAAACCCGGACGTAAATTCCATAGCCGATTCCGAATGGACGGTAGTATGGTCTGCACTCGGGATACAACGCCACGTACCGCTTAAGATACACATATCTCGTCTCATCCAAATTTGTATTTGAGCATGTCATAGTTCTAGGCCGTTTATTTATTATTTTAAGCATGAGTTAATTTAGTCTTGTTATTTAATTTTCAAAGCATGATTGTGTTATTTAGGCATGTTGTTTCTCCATTCTTTATGCATGATGTTTCGTTTAGTTTATGTTTATGTTTAATTAGTTATTTGTTTACTTTGGTTTAATGGTTCAATATGCTCGTTGTGTTATATTGCGTGGAGTTATTTGGATGAAAGCATGTTAGATCTAAGTACCCTTGAGCATGAATGTTGAATAGATTCGGTTAGTTTATTGCACAAATCATATCGTCACAAGTGACAAAAGTAAGGGACCATTCCGAACCCAACGGTTTGAGGTCTTCCCTTGCGAGGGGTGAGTGCGGCCTTAAATCTTGTCCCGGTTCACATCGGGTGGCGACTTCATGTTATTTCGTAATCCCAACTAGGCTGCGAGCCTAGAACAGCGTCGCCGATCAAATCGATCATCTGAAGAACATGTGGGCTAACATCTTGCCCCGCATCCAGACGCGCATGGAACAGTTCCATTGCTACTTTGTGAACAATCATTTGTTCTTGGTTCTCAAATGATTGTCTCAATCGCGTCATCATACTATACGAATCTAGCATACCGTAGTATTGTTTCTTGAGTTTCGGAGACAGTGAACTAATGATGTATGATTTAACCCTTAAATCATCATCCTTCCAAGTTTCATAAACTTGGCGTTCCTCCTCCGTAGCATCCGCACCCACAGCAAGGGGCAACGAACCCTCAAGAACATACCCAGCTTTTCGGAATCGAGGACAATTCTCAAATCCAATTCCCAGTCGGCGAAGTTCTCAACGCCTTTCAGTTTGTTCGCATCAAGCATACGCGCAAAATGATTTGTGGATTGTGCTGCCATCGCCAATCTATCATATAGATCACGAAAAAACGGTTAGCAGAAATTAAGCAGTTTCATATAATATCATAAGCATAAACTAGATCATGGATTTTTAATCTAAAAATGCCCCTCCCCACTAAATCATGCAATACTGTAATCCCCAAACAGAATACAAAGATTTAATAATTAAATTAAATATAAATAGTGAAAAGTGGATCCCGTTAATATATTTCAGCTCACAGCAGAGGCACGGTCTCGCCTACGTTTATTCATCAGGTAGAGAACTCATTTGTCAATCACTCAAAGTGACTCCTTGGTTTCCGGTCCTGGTCGTTTCTCGTTGTCGCTGCGAAGGTAGGCCCACAAGGAGACGTACCAAGGTTAAACTCGTCAATGATAAACTCAAGTTACTTACGTAATCCTGACAGCTAGGGCACGTTCAGAATTTCGCTTTCGCTTGAATTTATCTAGTAACTAATATACATCCGGTATAAATAAATCTCTATCGGCTACACCCTCATAGCAGAGGCACGGTCTTGGATGTAGTCACAGAGGAGTATTCATAAACCGTATTGACAAGACGGACCACATAACATGCATCAAATACATAATTACATTAAAACCTTATTAATTAGGGATTTTCCGCTAAGTGTCATACACCATAACTCTAACCAAATTAGATTCTAATAAGCATGCATAAAGTTAAGAAAACATGATTAAACATTGATTTAATTAAAGCTAATCATTTTAGGGGGCCTAGAATCAGACTCGCTCTGATACCATTTTGTAGGGGTTTTAGGGGCTAAATCCGGTAACGCAGCGGAAGCGGTGGAAAATCAAATTTTCCGATTTCAAAAATTTTTCTCGGATTAATTAAATAAACATATTTACTTAATTATCCAATAATCAAATTATGAAATAAAATTCAATAAATCATTTTAAGTGAATTTACCAAATTGCCCTTACACTTGGTACTTTGTCCATTTTAGTCCGAAATTCATCAAATCAATTTTGAATGATTCTAAATTATTTCTAAGATGAACTTAGCATTTTCAAAACATTAAAATACCAAGGCAACCAAAATCCCCAAATTTCCACTCCTTGGCCGAGAGCAACATTAGGGTGCCAAATTGTGCACTTTGTCATTTCATTCTTCAAAACACATCAAGATGTAATCCAATCAACATGAAACTTTATATGCATCATATACATATCCTTATACACAACATAAATGAAAAGCCCCAAATTTAGATGAGGTCTTAAACCCTAATTTTTCAAATTCTTCAAAATGAACAAATTAAACCAAATTGTTTAAATCAATTACTTTAATCATCATTCTTCCATCCAATCAAAGTCTCAACACAATGAAACAACTCAAGATCAAATCTAGGTCATATAAGAGTGGTTCAACAACTCTAGATTAGCAACAAGGTTTCCAAAACCATAAAAGAATACTTATAACTACAATAGTCATAAGCTTCCTTCATCTTACATGCTCAATACTTTAACAAAACTTCATCATCAAAAGCACAAAAAGAATAAAGAAAAGAATAACATAAGAACATCACAAGATGTAGCCTAGATACTTAGGAACAATTTCCTTTCTAATAGTAAGTTGAGAATACTTACTAAAACCAAGTCTTTTTCCTTTGTTTTTCTTTCTTTCACTCTAGCTTCTTTTGCTTTCTTCAATGGAGTTTTGTGTGAAAAGTGTATTAGGTTAGAAATGAAATGAAATGAAAAACAATATATACTTGTTTGGAAAAGCCCTTGGCCAAAAATGGTAAAGGCTAATACAAAAATATTAATTTCAATTTCATTTAATCACTTGACATAAATATCTAAAATACTTTATTGATATTTATATTAAGTCAACAAAGGTAACTTAATCATTTTAAAACAAATATCCAAAGTTAAGATATTATATTTTAATTAATTTAATCATTTAACAATTAAATAATTAATTAATTAATTAAATACAAATATATTAAATATATTATTATATTTACATTAAATATCAAATATATATATTCATTTAGGATATTAGTCAAATATCTCAATTTGATTAAATTAATGTGTATTTAAATTAATCAAGTATTAAATGTAAATACACAATAATTAAGTAAATGACTATCGGGTCCCTTTAGCATGTATCTTGCGTTTAACCTTTAAACGACTTTATAAATAATCAATATTATTTATAAATGTTGCTCTAGTGCTCTACGAGTATGTTTCATTATTGAGACTCTCTAGATTCAGGTATATTCGTCACGAAAACCAATTTCGTGTCCATAATTTATCCACCCGTAAATTATGACGATCACAGATAATCTCGCTGAATCATACAGGTCGAGGTCATGGCAAATGTATAATTCCTCCGTCACAGGTATCCGGATAAATCCCAGAGATATAGATGTAAACGTCAAATCTCTACGGGGATTATCCAGTCGACTATTCTATTAGCAATCTCAAAAAGAATGTTTAGAACTAGCTTCTAAACTATACCACGGGCCCATGGTTTTATCTGATTGCTAATCATATGGACTACCTATGCTCTGGTACACAGAACTGACGAATCCTATCTTGATACACATAGGACACCCTGAGGATCTATCTACACCCAACGAACATGCGGAGGTCTGATCTAAATAGATCGGTGACGTGACTGCCATCTAAGTGTAGAAGATGTCTCATGTGCCCACAATGGCATCTCAAGTCTAAGAATCACAAGTGCTACTCAACTCGAGAAGATTCTTATTGACGTTGGTGTACCATCCATTAAGAATCTTCGGTGAGTCGTTCATCGTTTATCCGCTATAAACACCCACACGTCTATACTAGTCTCCAAGACTAATGGTTCATTGAGAAACCATTGGAATCATATATATTCCAGTATACGACATGTACCGGTCTCAACGGGTTTACTATACTGACCAAGTAGTGTAAAACTTGACCAGGAACTGTCTGAGAATGACAACGTCATGATAATACTCAATGTCAGTTGCGACGCTTTTGCAACAGTACCATGACTAATCATTCTAAGGTCATTACGTCTTTACCATATAAAAAGATACATTATATTATAGAAACTGCATATATTATTCATAATAATAATGTTTTACATAAGTATTCAAAAGAAATACAACCGGGAATTGGCGCTCTTCCGATGGTCAGATATAAATACCCAGTATAACTTAATTAATCATATTCCTATGTCAACCAAGCTACCTAAATTCATTAAGATTAAGTTCCAATTATGGCTGCCCCCGCCCGATAGGTATATTCCTTACCTGTAAGGAAATCTAGTAAAGTAAATTACTTTTGCATAATTTCGTGTTCCAGGTTAATAAACCAATAATTACACAAACGTAAAATAAACACTTCATCTTTAAAAAGATATTGGAAGGATTCACAACCCTGGATAGTTTCTTAATATTGAATTTCACTTATTTTACTTTCTAGCCATTTTATTTATTTGTTTTAATTTAAAGTCACCATTCCAATCAAAAAATCAATCCATTAGATACTTGTAAAAATTTGGCTTCATAAATTAATAGCTTAGGTATTAAGTCCTCGTGAGATCGATACTTTTTATACTACTTGAACGATACGTGCGCTTGCGTTATACGTGTGTGATTACGCACCAGTCAACCGCGCGGCTATAGATAATTTACAAACAAAGTATCCACTTTATTTACTTTATATGGACTATTTTATATTACTAACTTCAGACTTAAATCCTCTTGTGTATGAAACTCGTACACTAAGTCTGAAGGCACATAAGTAATTTAGGATAAATAAGATAATTTACAATATGTGAGTTAAATCAAAACATTTGATAAATGAAAAATACATCTTTTATTTCATAACAAATCATTATGTTTACATTACATGAAGCTTAGGGCATATACCCCAACAGTACTAGGGAACTCCACATGATGGTATTGTGTCTTTCCTGTTTTTGGTTCGCAGGGGTTTCTCTTAGTAGATTTGAACTTTTAGGAACCTCCCTTTGTGAAGGGATAAGGCATTCTTTTATAGTGCAGAGGATGTGGAAGAAAATGGAAGGGAACAAAATCTCTCCAATCTTTTATGTCTGTCTCGAGTGATTGGCAATCTATTTGTAGTTATAGTTTGACATATGTCAGTCTAGATGTAGGGTTTGGGATGCATATCCGGACGGACGTAATCAAGCTCGTGGATACCAACTTTTGAATTTTGTATGTGGGTTGACCAATTAACTCATGTCCGGCTGATGTGTAATTTGAATTACATGTCTAGCTGACCATAATCAGATCTCGTAACTTCAGTAACTGAAAATCTTCTCGTTCAAGGATAGTTGGGTCATGTCTGACGGATCTAGGGTTTTCAAGGTATATCTGGCCAGCTTTACTGGCTGGAAGTGAGTTTAGCCAGACATAAGTGATGCCCGACCGACTTTTTGATGTATTCCCTAAGTTTCTTTCTTTTCTAGCATTCATCTTCAAATTTCCTCAACTTTCAGAATGCGTCCCATAAAAGACTTGTCATGGGCTATGCGTAAAAATGCAATGTCTACACTGTGGCCATAAGCTTGTAAGAGAGAGATTCCCCTTATTCAAGTTTGAATTTGACTTATCTAAGGATGACAACCTTAGTAGCGTCTCTATTGCTAGCAAATGACTTCAAAGAATCATCAATAGGTTTCCAAGGGCATGGTTCTTTCGGTTTCTTGCTGATTTTGGAAGGATTTTATTATAAAAATCATTTATTCAAGGTTTTAAGGGCTTGGAATAATCTTAAAGGATTTGCTTGGCCTAATACCCAAGTGAGTTTCTTGCCACATGGTAAATTTCAATACCATTTAAACTCATGAATGCGATTATATGTTTCCATATTAACCCTTGGCCACATATGATAAGGGTTTCGGTCATTTTTGGCCAACCCTAACACTATTAAAACACACTTTATGTGTTGGTTTGAGACCAAAATGCAAACCTACGAATTTAGCATAATTTCTCTCCATCTATCTCTCGATGGTCAAGGTTTGTGAGTTCATTACTTGTGCAATTGAGACTTACACCCTAAGGTAAGGTTTTTACACTTGTTTTGTTTGAAAGCCTAAGTGCCTAAATTCATAAAGCCTTATCTTTTTTATTAGCATCCATATAGATTAAGTAATACACAAGGTAGAATATTTCTTGTGTGATATTGAATAATAAGACATTCAAGGAAGCGGTTGGAGAAATCACAAAACTCACGATTTGTGATTGGTGATGGCAGAGAGGTATATTTTGTTCTCTATACTCTTTACATTTATTTGTGATTTTATTTACTTTGTGTATTTAATTAAATATCGCATGATTATTTTATGTGATCTATCATGTTAACTAGCAAATGTTGGGGGTTATTGGGCGATGGACGCAGCGGAAGTGCGGTTCGGGCGAAATCGTATTTTAAAACTTTTTCAAAATACCAAATAAATTATTCAATATCTAATATGAATAATTTATTCATATTTCACCTAAACCTATTTATTCAATATCAAATATTGACATAAATAAGGTTGAAACTTAGTGAAACTTTTACGAAAACTGTTTTCCGCAAAATGACGCAAAACACATTTTCAACCGAACCGACCACCCGACACTTATGGGGACTGCCTAGGTCAGTCCCAATAGTGTCAGAGCAATTCATGGGCTGCCCGAACAATGACGGATTCACTGTTTGGGCAGCCGTCACCTGGTTGACTCAAAAGTCACCCGTAACGCCGTCTTTGGCCGTTTTCGCTTATTTCAATTCGGAAACAATTTATGGCAATTGTTCCAACACCCAAAATACATCCAAAACATTGATCAAACAAAATTATCATCACTAAATGCCCAGAAAAATCAGATCTGAACCGAAAGCAACAATAACCAATTTTCATGCTTTAATCCAATTCTTTCAAGATTAATCTACTTAATCAAACACCAATTCAAAGTCACCACACATGAATAACTCTAGAACAATTCTAGGCATAATAAGAGTGGCTATCACACTCTAGAATGGCAACAAGGTTGTCCAACAACAAATTGAACTCAAATTACTATAATCTAGTTCAATATACATTTACACATGCTTCAAACTTCCTTATCCATCAACCAACATCAAAAGCCCCAAAATTTGTAAAGGAAGAAACATAGATTAATTCTAGAAAATCAAGAAACATGAAACAAGCTTTCACAAAACTTAAGGAGATTGAAGATTGCCTTTAATCTCTCATTTTCCTAAAGCTTTTTTTGATTTATCTTCATTTTCTTCATGATTTTAACAAACCATATTTTAGGGATTTTCTTGTTTGATGTTCGGCCATGGTGTCTTGGAGAAGAAAGAGAAAATAATTTTCCCCTTTTTAATGGACTTGACCGACTCAAGCAAGGGTAATTTGGTCAATTTATGGCAAAAAATTAATCTAATTAATTAATGTAAACTTTATGTCATCCAATCAACATTGGACACATTAAGTTTAATTAATTCATGCCATTTAGTCCATTAATAACTTACCATATATCATAACATTTATGAAAAAGGTTTAATTAATTAATTATTCAAATATTTAATAATTAAATATTCAAATAATCAAATAATCAATTAATATAATTATTATTATTATATATGTATTTTTTTATTTACAATAAATAACAAATAATATATTTATGGCATGTGTCAAAATCTCATTTGACAATTAATTAATGTGTATCTAATCGTATTATGTATCAAATACAAATACATAATAATTACGATCGGCCAAAATGTCATAATGCATGTGTTATCGTTTAACCGATTAAACGATCCGAATTAACTCATTTAATCCGGTGAAGTATAATGAATAATTTGTATTATTCATATCGAGTTTTCCAAGTGCTCATCAAGTACACTCATTGATTATGATGACCACGGATAATCTCGCTAAACTATGCAAGTCGAGGTCATGCATATGTATAATCCCTCCGTCACAGGCCATCCATATTATACCTGAGATATAGATGAGAACGTCAAATCCGTTCGGTATAATATAGTCGACTTTCAATTTACGATCTTTAAATAACACTCGGAACTGATTTCTGAAGTTATACCACGACCATGGATTTACTAGATTGTGAACACGTGAGGATGTCTGTGCCCTGTGTACAGGACTGACATATCCTCTTTTGATACGAACTGGATATCATGAGCATCAGTCCACACCCAACGAATATGCGGTGGTCTGATCTAAATAGATCGGTGACGTGACTGTCAAAGATGTGAGGATAATCATATATGGCATGTGGCATCTCAAGTCGAAAAACCACTATGCTCGCTCAACTCGAGAAGATTCCTATTGACGTTGGTGTACCATCTTATGAAATATTCAGTGAGTCATTCAGTGTTTACCAAATAAACACCTAAATGTCTATATGAGTCTCTCGAGACTCATGGTTCATTGGGATAAACCATCGGACCAAGTCCGATATATGACATGTAATGGTCTCAGGCGATTTTACTAACCGACCGTGTTAATAAATCTTGACCAGGAACTTTATTTAAGGATATACATCATATAGTGCGCTTCCCAATGTCAATTACAAACTACGTTGTAACTGCGCACTACATTGTAAATCATAGGGTCTTTATCTAATAACACGTATCACTAAACCAGATTTAGTTTCGATCTAATCATAATCATATATCTAATCATAATTAGATCGAATAAGTGTATAAAAGACAATGGTGCTACCATTAAATTAATAATATTATGGAAAATAGAATTGTTCGTATTTATGAATCGGACATAAATACGATCCGGATAGCACTCCGAGCACCAATCCTAACAATTTCTCCCACTTGCTCTAGTGCCAATCAATGGTATCCTATACACATCTCAATGTATATCATATACTCATGGCCCTCAAGAGCTCACCTTGCACTCAAGAGGTAGGCAACAACAAGTAAGCCCACTTTAACAAATTGAGTCTGTCCAAGAAACTCAATCATTTTCCTTAGCCAGCATCATTCATATTTTGCAGAATCAAAATTCCACATTAATATATCTCAGACGCTATATTAGTATTGTGCTATAGCTACTAAGTTGTATATGTATTTAGAAATCAAATCCAAATACTATGAGACAACCGCAAGCACTACACTATTATGAAAACTTCTAATCTACAGGGTCACAATGCAACTTCATAAGTCAATACTTCACAGTTGCAACTGATTCCACTAATTTAGTAGAATCAATAGTGACCCTCCCACTGCATCTTTTCTGACATAGACCATCTAATATCATAATTAGAAAAAAATCTAATCTGACCTTATGGTTGCAGACTAAATTCTTCCATGAATAAGAAACTCGTTCTTAATATCAAAAAGATCACAAAGAACATGTTTCTAGAACCATCATATGGTCTACACCATATCAAAATAACTCGTAACAATTATGATTAAATTAAATCTTTAATCGCACATAATATAGTATTCATTATGCCATCATCCTATGATGCATAATATTGACTAGACATTCCAATCAATCTATCTTTCGACAAAGGAATCATCATTTACGAAAGATGAATACTATATATATAAAAGACACATTAACTGTCAAACAGTTATACTAACTGTCATACAGATAGTCTTACTGTGTCCTTTATTATATCATATCTAATACGCGACTAATGTGAGTATCTAACAAGTCTCTTAGTTTTATATCATATATAAAATTTTATATCAAATATAACAGAGACAACCCACACCGCTTTAATGGAGAAAAGAAGACTTAGGATATATAATACTAGAAAGAAATTGTACGCTCCCACTGACCCTACTGACAAATACGTATTCTCTATACTTCGATAAAACCAGACAATCTGACTAATATCAAAATCAGAGAACACGATTTTCGGAAAGCTTATCTAGTCTATAATAGGCTCCATAAGCTAATATATCAAACTGTGATCTTAGCAGAATACAAACTCTAGGGCCATTCTAGAATGAATTCTTCAAACAAAGAAATCACGACGGATCTCTCATTCGAAGAAATTACTCAAGAACGCCACTTTGCATTCTTTAGCCAAAATACATAGTTTAATATCGACATTAACCAACAGATCGTTAATTGTTCAATTAGTGCGACTAGAGACAAGTTTTCTCAGAATCTACAATAGATCACTGAGTATAACTTTCTCACTATCATACTATAAAGGTCAAACCTTTATCGAGCTCACTTTGCTTTTGCTGCGCAAATAATTTGCACATTTTATGAACTATTCATAAGGAAAGCTTAATCAAGTTCAAAACTTGATTATAGTAAGCTACGAATAATTTTAGATCTATGGTTCAATGGTAATTCCGAAATCGATATCAAATATCGCTCCCACTATAAGTTACAAGATAATTTTTTTCGATAAGAAAACAACAAATCATTAAGTATCTTATACTTTGTAAATGATTCTGACATCTCATTAAACTCATACGGAAGATGTCTAAGGGTCTTTTCATCTTATTAATTATGTAGTTCCATTTATAGTATATCATTCTCACATTTGACTTCACTAAGTCAGGTCATTTCTATAATCGTCAACATCCAATGTTACACATCAAGTAATAAAACAATTTAATTACTCGGGATCATAGAAGATATATTCTATTAAATAGAATACAATATTCTATTAAATAGAATAAATGATAAACCTTTCACTCGTACCTCCGAGGCATAAGTATTTTCAATTATATAACCATTATACAAAAGAAAGTTTCAAATCTCAAACTTTTCAAGATTCGAATTTTCTACCTATACATATCATATATGTAATTGTAGAAATTAATGGAACCTTAATTAAAGAGATGAAATAGCGTTTCTGGAGCATAACCCCAGTAGTATTGAAAACCAATTCGATAACACTCAATATCAACGAATCAAATCATATAAGATTCGATAACTCTCACTGACCAATTCCATCAAGATGGAATCGTGGAAGTTAATATTGTGTAAGAATCAAATTCATTATTAACTTTAGAACTAACTTCCTTAAATTCATGTGTCTGATCATATCAAACATCCTTGAACAATTCAAAGACTCACAATGAATTTTATAGTTTTTATTACTTCAAATAGAATATCTTTGAACCATTCAAAGTATTTTATCCGTGTTTTATCAGAGACATATTGAAAGTTCTCAAACCATTCAAGACGTTCAACATGTTCTCTATTAGAAACACGTAACTAAGTCATGACAAATCATTAACTAAGTTACGGAGAATAGAAAACTATCTAAGGAAATTATTAATTCATTAAACCACATACATCCAATGTATTAGTTTAATAAATCTGTGGTCCAATGACAATCATTGGTTAAATGAGATTTAATCATATCTTGAATACAATATTCATTAAATGGATAAAGATACATGGTGTGATCTCATATCAGACCATATTTACCATAAGGATTGAACATCTAATGCTTTTATGATAAAACCTCATAAATCACAGTTCTCAGTTATTTACTCTACCGAATATTTTTCTTAATGCTTATCTTTCACTAATGCACTACTAGTCATCTTAAAATATGTAACAACTGTTTATATAGAACAAGTAACTATCCAATAGTCACAAGTTCTGATATTAAATATCAAAATAGTTATTCAATATTATTTTAAACAACTAGACGGGATATCTGATATCCAATACCTATATTTGTCGTATTATGAGAATCGATATTCTCTATACACAACTATACACATCTCATTTCTTAAGCTTTATAATTTACGTTCAATTATTCACAACAATTGCAAATAATTGATTAGCAAACCGTGTCAGACACGTGACTTCTAAAAGTCGCTAAAACCAAGAAACGTCATTAAAAGATAAACAAATACTAAATGGATTTTCTTAATGCCAGTCAAGAATCTTGAAACATGAACTAATTCATGTCAATTCTTACTGAACAAGAAACTATTCTAACTAGATAACTATATCCTAAACATATATCTTTTTAGATTACCTAATCGCGACTTATAAACTAAATCACAAACCATCTTGATTTTCAAGAAAAATCGGAATAACAGTTCCTGATGGTTTTAACAATCTAGAAATATCTAAGTCTACTGTCTTTCTAGAACCTATTCTAGAATTACGCAACCACAAGTAAAGTCAGAAACCTATTCAAGTAATAAGCATGCGGTGGATAAGAAGTATAAATCTATAAACAATATAGAATAAAGAAAAATGAAAGCATTATTTTCCATAAAATTACACACTGCTTAAGTTATGGATTTCTTAACCCAGCAGTGTCTCCTACTACTTTACGTAATACCGTAATCCCCAACGGACAACGGGAATTCAATAATTAAATCAAATTCCATAGTGAGAGTAGGATCCCATGAATATATTTCGACTCACAGCTTTGGCACGATCTCGCCTACGTATATTCATTAGGTAGACAACTCTTTGTCAATCACTCACTAGTGACTTCTGGTTTTGGTCCTGACCGTTTCTCGTTATGACAGTTTTGGCACGTTCACAATGAGGCGTATCAAGGCTATAATTTTCAATGACAAACTCAAGCTACCGATGTAGTCCTAACAGCTTTGGCACGTTCATGATTTCCACTTTCACTTGAATTTGTCTAGTATCACTATACAACCGGCATGGATAAAATACCACAGCTTTGACACGATCTCGGATGCAGTTATAGAAAGATATCTATAAACCGTACTGACAAGATGGACCAAGAAATGTGTATCCAATACATGTTACTTTACAGCCATATTTAAAAGCGTGGATTTTCCTCTGGAAGCTATAATCTACATCAAATACAAATTTAATCTAAATCATTTTCTAAACATTTCAATTCTACATTGGAAAACATAACACAATTTAACTATTAAATTTCAGTTACATTTCCGTTAGTGTAGAACCGAAAAGTAAAGAAACATATATAGATTCCAAGCATGTGCGAACATTAAAATTGGATTATATATCAAATATCAAGCATGATTAATGTAAAGGATGAAGCATCAGACCCGCTCTGATATCATTTTTGTTGGGGTTTTTGGGCGATGGACGCAGCGGAATCGTATTTTAAAACTTTTTCAAAATACCAAATAAATTATTCAAAATCTAATATGAATAATTTATTCATATTTCACCTAAACCTATTTATTCAATATCAAATATTGACATAAATAAGGTTGAAACTTCGCGAAATTTTTACGAAAATTATTTTTCCGCAAAATGACGCAAAACGCGTTTTCAACCGAACCGACCACCCGACACTTACGGGGACTGCCCAGGTCAGCCCCAATAGTGTCAGGGCAGTTCATGGGCTGCCCGAATAGTGACAGATTCACTGTTGGGCAGCCGTCACCTGGTTGACTCAAAAGTCATCCGGTAACGCCGTTTTTGGCCGTTTTCGCTTATTTCAACTCGGAAACAATTTCCGACAATTGTTCCAACACTCAAAATACATCCAAAACATTGATCAAACATAATTATCATCACCAAATGCCCAGAAAAATCAGATCTGAACCGAAAGCAACAATAACTAATTTCCATGCTTAAATCCAATTCTTTCAAGATTAATCTAATTAATCAAACACCAATTCAAAGTCACCACACATGAACAACTCTAGAACAATTCTAGGAATAATAAGAGTGACTATCACACTCTAGAATGGTAACAAGGTTTTCCAACAACAAATTGAACTCAAATTACTATAATCTAGTTCAATATACATTCACACATGCTTCAAACTTCCTTATCCATCAACCAACATCAAAAGCCCCAAAATTTGTAAAAGGAAGAAACCCTAGATTCATTCTAGAAAATCAAGAAATATGAAACAAGCTTTCAAAAAACTTAAGGAGATTGAAGATTACCTTTAATCTCTCATTTTC